>JZKD02S1312533.1:344037-392835 GCA_000966675.3 Picea glauca
GTTTGAGAGTTGCGTGTCCAATTCCGTACCCCCCCCCATTAAAGGAAGAATGGCAAGGGGGCTTTCGAATGGAACCTTAGCGGTAGATCTGGGCGGGTGGACTCTGGTCGTCCAGATCTATCCGCTACTTATCCTAAAGCATCACCACGTCCTGACTTAATTCAAAATCTTGTTTCCACATCTAACGGTCATCACAGACCTTGATATTTCCCGACAGAATCTATCCCATTCATCAGGGTTTCGAATATCACAACATTGAAATACATAAACATTTGGTCCTCGAAATCCCCGATATCTTGATATGACATCAGCTTCTGCTAGTCCCCTAGACTAGACCTTTTGGTCCATACGACCTCCCTCTATGTGATCGTAGTCATATCTTTTCATTGGGGTTTTTCCCAAGGGCGTTGATGATTGCCACACGTCCTTCTCAATTGGGCGGTCCTGATTAACTCTCTGGGTTTCGGGACTTTCGATGTCCTGGTTCCTTCGACCTCAGGAATGCAAATTCCCCGATTTTCTGACTCTCGTCAGATATTCGACACCTGTCCCTCTGAACGGATGGCTTGGAATATGTCAGGGTTTTCACCTGGGACTTCCCCGTCCTCTTGTCCCTGGAAATGTGGATTTCCCGATGCGCCAAACGTCGATGGCGCTTGATCTCCGCCACGTGTCCTCTGCCAAAGGACGGTCCTGATCTTGCTAGGATATCGTGGATCGTGACTCCAGCATGTAAGAGTTTCACGCCTTCAAAAAATCTGATTCTCCGATCCCCGACTTCCTCAGATCTTCCGACACATGTCCCTGCTGATGGATGGTTCTGAGCTTATCGAAATTTCGTGGATCGCGAATCCTGATGCAACGATCTCTTCACTCCTGGAATCCCCGATGGGTTAAATCCCGACTCCTGTCCTGATGTCTGACGTGTGTCCTGCCGAGATTAACGGCTAGGATCCTTTCTCGGGATTTCGTGACCTATAAGGTCTCGATTCTCTTGACCTTTGAACCCCAATGACTCTGATATCCCGATGACTCTTCCGGGACTCCTCGTCTGCATACTAGGACTTAAACCCTACGCAACTTTCCCGAGATCTAACGGCTGACGGTATTTCATAGTCTTCCTCTATGAATCCTAACCATCGATTTCTTCTCCTATCCACGAAGACTTACCCTCCGCGTAACTTCCGCAGATCCGATGGCTGTCGGGATCTCTGCTCAGATATAACGGTTTTGATGCCACTTTGTGCACTCTTCCACAACTTTATGGACGGGGAAACTAGCGGTCTGAATGTTTTCAGGAAACATGGGGATCTACGGCCCCTAGAATCTTCCCTACCCATGAAGACATAGGAAAATCAGGTGGTAAGGCCTTTAACGGCCTAGCTTCTCCTGCTAATCTAACGGTCGTGGGGAAACTGTGGATTTTCCGACGAATTCTCATCCGTCGATTCGATATTCCTCCCTTAAGCTGCCATCTTGGGTTTTCAAGAGGATCGTTCCTCCTCGTGCAGGTTTACTAAGGTCTTATGCCTTCATCTTCTCCTACATAGTTCTTCATGGACTTTGCAAGGAGGGTCTCTCTACGGGGAGGTTTACCCAGGGCATTGTCTAAGGCGGGTAAGGGTATCGTTCTCCCGAGAACCAGACGTGAAGTCTAAACTAGATCAGTACGCATATAAATAATGATTCATGAGGACATATGCCATACGTAGTCTTCTCATACAAGTATACAACTACTATTACTGATCATAGCACCATACACACATTCTTATAATGAGATCATTCACAGTTTATGAGCATATATGTCAGCATATAAATTTCAAGAAGAAATATGAACAAAAGACTTATCAGAAATAACTTTAGAAATGGGTGCAACTGCTGAGAGGGGTGCTCATTTCCACCTAACTGTAGGCGTAGCGACTCCCAGTGGATTTACCACTAGACACCCCCAACATGAGACCACGATGCTCTGAGACTGCATCTCTCTGTCTGCCAGTGACTAGGAGTGAAGGTTGCAATCCTTCCTCTCTGCTATCACTCACTCTGCGTGGTGCCAGAGTTCCCCTCGCGTCTTCCCCCTCAATCGCCTCTGCCATACGCCTTATCCTCTCGCGAGGTTGCGTGTGGCATGATTTTCCTCACACTGATCAGGCCTGACGGCTCTACGGATGGGCGGTTCACCATCCCATCCCTCATCAAGCCATCCGCCTACCAGTCTGCGAGCCATTAATTTTTAGGGCCAGCAAGCCGCTTTTGGTTCTTTGGGCCAGTGGAGTCCAAATATGGTATTAAATTCCTGGTGGAAGTTAACGCCACCTTTTCAGGTGCCTTCCACCGCCATCATGGTCTCTTTTTCTACACATCCCCTCATCAGTAGTCCTGCAATAAATTCAGAATGTTATTCACATTCATTGACCTCTTCCTCAAGGTCCATTTACATCACATATTCACATTTATGAGTTTGCCATAGTTTTTGGCCAGTCCAGTTATATTTACAAGTTGGGGGAAACAGGGTGTTACAGTTAGGTTGTTGGTAAGGTATCCCATGAAAAGTCACCAAATGAGCTAAGTTCCCCATTATATTAATGCATGTCCCTAACTTGACACTTGTCATATCAGAAGTTACTTTGGTCCACTTGTCCCCAACTTTATAACTTAGGATAAAATAATTATCCATACGTTATGCTTTAGGAAATATTAATATAATATTTGTTGGCACAGGGGAAGACCCAGGGTTCAACACTACAATAGGGCACAAACAAAACCCTAACTACCAGCCCTTTCAAAAACACCTACGAAGCAGATGAAGTCTCACCCAAGGTAGAGGCAGGGGTGGTTGCAAGACTCGGGTGTCTACAACCTTAGATGGGACACAAATCTCTGATTATAACACTTAGCAATCACCTAGCATAGATTATTCATTAATATTCAACCCTTATGATACTTCACATATAGCATAGAGCATCGTAGTATGTACTTAGATTTAAGATAGTTGAACACTTAGCCACAACAAGATAGATTAGATTTGGCCAATCAAGCACTAAGCATCTTACATACCAGATCTAACATTCATTCATATTTCAAAAGCACAAAGCATGAATAGATCTATGTAAACACATCAAAGAACTTAGCAAAGGAAGAGACAAACACATCAGGTCGAGTCACATAGCACAACACACAAATTTACCGTGGTTCACCCCAACCCTAAGGCTACATCCACAATGTCTTCTTCTTTATTAGCTTCAGTTAATCAGGTTATAGCATAGAGACATACAAATCCCTCTTCACATAGGACAAAACATATGCGTAGCCCTCTGGATCCTTCTTCCTTGCACTACAACACAAATCCTTCTACAGTCTCTCACAAGGACTTGCACTTGGCTCTGCAAGTCTTACACAAAATGCACAAAGCCTTGATCACACAGATCCTACCCTTGGCACTTAGCCTACATCACATAGATATGTCATTCACTTGCACTAAGAAATCACACCACCTTCACATCTACTTCATATCTATTTATACATACAAAAGTGGGCCTAAGCGTGGGTAAACCCATGGGACGACATCCCTTTGCCACTACATTATTCCCAAAAAACCCAAAAAGGACCCAAAAAGGGATCTAGCTTCCACAATTTTTTCTTCGCATTGCACTCCATATTTGATAGGCTATCGAAGTCCCAAAAATGGTCAAATATGACCAAGTGTTCCTCAAAACTTGGTCAAGGGACCATAAGCCCCCAACACTCACCTGTGACTCATCCCGAGTCACTCAGGTCTGGGTAACTTTGCCTCAACGGTCTCGATCTTGGCTCGAGATGCTTTGACTTGTCTCTGTGCTACTTCTTCTTTCTTAGCGAACTCCTAAACAACCGCTTCGCTGATAGGTCCTTCCAGTTGTTGCACGACTGTAACAACTACTTGTTCTAGTAGTATTCCTTGGCCTTCAATTTCTTCAAATAGTAGGTAGGCCACCTCCTGGCTCGGCTAGAGTTTCTGGGTGACTTCCATCACTCTGTTCTATGTGGTAAGAATGAATTGTTGGGCAGTGTGTTGTTCTTGGGATATTCTCATTCTCTTGATAGGTGACAGGAGCTTGAGATGTGCCTATACTGTATCTACATGCTACTTTGCTTCTTAGATTTGGGACTCCAGTTTCTTTAACTCAGGGTCTTCAGATAGTTGTTCATATATCTGCATGCTTTTGCTACTTAGCTGTTTACATTCTGCAACAAGTGTTTTAATCCTCTCGACTGGGCTCTGAGAATTCAATTCTTGTTGGTCACACACTTCTTACGGAGTCTGTGGGATGGTCTGAATCTCTAGTTCCATGACCCTTTATTGAAGGTGTTGAATAACTTCATCCATCTTCATCACTTGGCTCTCTATGGGATCTTATGCCTTCTTCTCTAAGTCGGTCACAAAGTGAAATTCTCTGTTGACTACTTCTTCAATTCCTATCTTCTTTGTGAGCAGTTTCTCTTTCTCTTTTTGGATCTTCTCTCTATCTTCTTCAATTTTTTCTTGGTGAGCACTCTTCTCTTGTTGTGTAGCTTGGCATTGTTTAATAATTTCCTCCTATGCTTTCTTTAGGGCCTAGATGGCCTATGCTTTTTCTTCTTGAGCCTATCGAAGGCGTACTTCGATTGTATCAACAATATTGCAGAGATTAACTGATTCATCTCCCACTTATGTTGTTCCTTCTGGCAGAGGTACAGTAGAGATTGCTTAGCTAGAATGGAGTGCTTGTTGTACTCCTTGGAGCGTGATATCAATTTGGCTATACATGTGTTCCTTCTGCACCTCCTTCTTCTCTATGATTTCCTTTGAAGCATCATTGACCGCCGCAACAATGAAATCAAAATCATCCAACGTGAGGGAATTTCGCATCTTGTTTACAAGGGTTCTTGGTTCCTTTTCGGAGGAAGATTTCAGAGGTGAGACCTTCCTTTTCTTTGATCAATCTTATTCATCCCTAGGCGGTGGTACTTCAACTTTCTGTTGTGCAATTTCTGTACCTTCTTCATCATCACCTTCTTCATCTAGTGTAATGGAAGTTGTCCTTACAAATAAGCTATCAACATCCTGGACTTCTTCAGTCTTGCTCGTCATGTTTTCTTTCTTTATATTACTGGGCCCAGGTGTATCCTGCACAGTTTCAGGGCTGTCGATGTCGGACATTTCTGTGGGGTCTGCTGAAACAAGGAGGTCCTATGACCATTCCATGGTGATCTCTTCCAGGTCTTATTCTATCATCTTATAATAGGACTGAAGTTGTTCCTGGTGCTCATCGGCGCGTGGGGTTAGGTATATAAAGTGGCAGTCCGCGCTGAACTTTATCAGAGGTCGAAATATCTGTAAAGTGTTCGGGGTTATGCAAGGTTCACTCCTTATGGCTACTTTCATTTGGTTATAATACACGTGGAAAACAACATTTGATTGCCATTGCTTGTTCATGTCGTTTGAGTACCATAATGTACTGAAATTCGTGGCTAGTGGCTCAAAGGGGTCAAGGTTCAGGAAGGTTGTTCCTTTCGGTAGCTCCCATGAAACAAAAGTGATCAGTATTAGGAGACAAGTGAAATGGGATTCATGCCCCTGATCCTGGGCTTCTTTGCAGTCAATATCCAGCTGATTCACTAGGTACTTCTCCCATTTCATCTGTAGTCCCTCTGCGCACTTTCCTGTGAGGTCAACTACAAAACCAGATACTTGTGTTGGTCAATTCTTGTGTACCAACTTCCCTACGATCAGTTGGCATGCAAGGCGTACTGTTCCACTTTCAATAGAAGCTTCCTTTTATCCTCTGGCATCTTTCTCAACATTTCCATAGGATTCTTTGATCTTCTTAACAAGATCATAGTCTGCGATCTTTCCAGGATAGTACTCATGGGGATCATGGCCCTGAATGTAATCCCGGTGTTCCTATTGATCAACGTTGGATAAACAGTTATGTGATGATCTAACCATCGATATCCTCCGTGGTAACTTGCTAGCAACAATTTTACATAGGCATTCACCTCCTGGTGTCTACCGAAGTGTGGTATTTTCATAACATTGAGAAAAGTAGACTGCACGAGGTTCGTCATCCATTGTTGAGGGATGAGCTTCAAATTCTTTGCGTTAGTTATTTTCAAGTACTTATACGAGGCGAGCATGTTGTAAGCTTTATGATCCCCCAGGTTGAAGTCACAAAGATTCAACACAGTAACCTTGTCTTGGTTTGCGCAATAGGTGTGTACACCTTTCGGTAGATATGTAGTGACGAGGGTGTATTCAAAGTCTCTAGGGAAACTGTCCCTGCTAATATCACTGCTTAGAGGGGGTATGTAAGCTGGTAGGATGAATAGAAGTAACTTCGCGTTGGCTATGTCGTCCTTATGCTTAGTTCTTCTCTCTTTGTTGACTCACGATATTCCTTCTTGAGTAGTAGACAGGGAGGTTTGCACTCCTCTTGTCGATGATTCTTGGACTCCGATGGAAATTCTTCTTTTCGACATGAATCTATCAGTCATTAAATCGAGAAGGACCTATGTGACAAATTCCTCAAGTGCAGTGAGATCATTAGATATACGCACTCGGGAAAGATGATCGAGGTCATGGTGATCTCAAAATACTGCACTAGGATGAACAATCTGCTTGCAATGATCACTGTAGACAATCACTAGTTCTGCAGGGTTTGATTTTTCAATTGGCAAAAGTGTTCCTCGGGCACGGCGCGATGAGCTAAATAGGAAATTTGTCAATGGTCTTCTTGCAATGGGTATGAAGCTTCCATGAACGTTGATCCATCCGTTATGGCATAGTCCAATGGTCTGGTGGTGATCCTTTACTACTTTTTTGTCCATTCGGGGCGGAAGCTGAACAGGTATATCGGTCCAATGGCTATATTGCTTCGCCACGGCGAAGTGTCATATGTTTCTATTATGATATTCCATCGAAGCTCAATTCCTGTGATTTTTCCTTCTACGAAGTTTCCTCTGGAATATTCTGTAACTTTCTGATCTTCTCTCTCTTCTTACTTAGCTTCCTATCCTTCTTCACAGTGAGCTTCATCTTGGCCATCCTTTTTCCATTGTGATTCTTATCTTCTCTTGACATAGTCACTTCATGATGTTAAGATTCTTTGTTTAGATCCAAGGGTAATACTCCTTCATCATATGGATTAGGTATTTCGGTCTTCTCTGGTTCCTCTAATGCTCTTATAACTTTGACATCCAAGCTCCTGGTGTTCAATAGCTTAGATTTGTTCTCTTGTTCTTCCATTAAGTATGTGATCCTTCTAGTCATAAATTTCATCAATTCTTGCTTCTTCTGTTCTAGGGCTTCCTTTTCTTCTTTTCTCCAGATCTGGTCTTTCTCAATCCATATCTTGCCTAACAAAGCTGGAAATGGGGCATGGTCCTCAATAAATTTAATAACTTTGAATTCTTCCTCTGTCAAAGCTACATGGGTACTCATAGTTATTTGGGTAATTCTGCCACATAGGGTTACCATTTTTCCTTTAAAAAGCCCTATTTTTCCCAGTGAGGGAACCATAGAAGGCATTCCTAGGGTTTCCAAAGTACTTTATGTCATAATGTTCATCTGTGTTTCCTCATCCAGAGAACAATCAATGCCGAAGTATCCTATTCTTACTTTGATTTTCTCCTTTTCTTTGAAGTTCTATGACAAACTGACATCTTTATGTTCAACCAGGGTTTCTTTCATTTTCAATAACATAATATCTTATTCTTTCTAGGGTTCTTCTATTATCTTAGTCTCTTGATCTCCTTCAGAGTTTTCTTGCTCCATATTTAGGTTTTTTAGTCTAGTAATAATTCTAGGGAAATCTAGTACTTCATGGTCCATAGCCTTACAACATAGGAAACTAAGGTTTCTCCCAGGGCATTCCTTAGCAAGATGTCCTGGTATTCTACAACTATAGCAAAGAGTTAATCCTCTCTTCCTCTTCAATGATCCCCAACTGTTCTTATACTGCGCGCTAGGATCATAATGGCTAGCCTGCAAAAGTTTCTTTCTAGGATCCTGCATCCATTGGTTAGTCCAAATATTCTTTCTATGCATAGGTATACCATATCTATCATTATACTTATCAGATCTATTCATATCAAACGTACTTTCATCTAATAATGGCCTAGTTTTCAAGCTAGGAAAAAATCTGTCAAGCATACCTAAATCCATACTTTAGAAATAAACATTTTCACTTCTTTGACTTCTACAGGGCACAAAGCTTCCAGATCTAAGAACTTTTAACTATTCTTACCTTTATCAGAACATGGAGCTTACAGATCTTACCTCTTTTCTTGCAGATATGACTTCTTTCCTTCAGATATGTCCTTCCTTCTTCGGCACAGTTCTTTTCAGATCAAGAGGATCACTACGCACTAGGGTGTAGATCCACACATAGAGCTTTCACAATTTCAGGACGAATCTTTGCACAAAGCTTCTTCTGCTCAGTTCCCAGCAATCACAGTTTTAGGTCCTGGAAACATAACCATTTGTTTGCATAGGTGTTAGACATTATTTTCATCATCCCTATGACCGTTAATGATGAAAACCTATATGTTGCCTTCAGAAGGGTTAGTTGTATGAGTTCCTAAAGAGAGAAGGGACACAAACTTTTCCTGAGAAAAGAAGTTTCATTTTCCTTTGTAAAAACCCTATAGAAAAGGAACTTCGCAGGCTGCATTATAGCTAGGGTGTAAGAAAGCCTGATTCTCATAGGATGCATTGTAGCTAGGTTGCGAGGAGTTCACAGTATGCTCTATAGGCAAGGTGTGAGAATGCTTACATGTGGGAAAAACAAGTGTTTTCTCAAATCTTCTAGAAGGAGAAACTTCCATGGTGAGGTGGCATCTGAATGGTTTGGATGTTACTCATTTTCATGATTTAGTGGGATCATCCTAACCTCCTCACCTTATCCTCTTCAGCTTATAAAAGGAGAGGAGATCTCATGGATAAAGTTAGTTGTTTTTGGCTTGGGATTGTTAGCTTGGTTAGAGTGGCTTTGAGATTTGATTTGTCAAGATAGATTGTGAGTAGCTATCAAATCCATGGTCTCAAAATCCTTGAAGCAAGAAGAGTGTGGGGAACGAAGGACACTTGGAAGGGATCTTATGACATCAAGGCCATGGTTGTAATCTCTCTTTCACATTTAATATGATACAGTAATATGATTCTTTCCTATAAAGATTGTTGTGTTTTATTGTATGATTCCTTGATCACATACATAGGTTTATATTGTGTTTAGGCTATTACTATAACTTTGGTTGGTTGCGTTCTTTTGCAGGATCATCATTTTATGAGCGTTGGAACAGATCTAGGATGGCGATGGTGAGAGGAAGTGGCATTTAAATGGTATGTCACCTATCCCTCTTTAGTTAGTAAATTCAATATCTAAAACTTAAGGAAAGCATCATGTTCTTGTGTGTTTTGTTCTAGATCTAGGCGGATCTAGGGAGATCAGTTAGGGTCCGCACCTACCAATTTATCCTATAACAAAATTGGCAACTCCACTGGGGAATTTATTGTTTCCTAGTTAGTCTAGTTTCCCTCACTTTGATTGCTTGATTTATGGTCTCTGAGTCTATGGGAGATCCATCCAGACTCCAAATCATTCAATTTTTTTGTCCTTTTTCCAAATTTTTCTTGATTACAAACCTTCTCGCACTGTACCTCTCTGTGGCCTGCGAGAATCATTGATGTTCACACCCTACTGTTCATTTCAGTGTGAACTTCTCGCGCCCCACCTGTATCTAGACTGCAAGAATCCCTAATTCTCGCACTGTACCCCACTACCAGGCTACAAACTCATTTGTAAAAGTTTTGGATTAGGTCTTTCTGTCTTTTTGATGCCCAGTTTTTCTTTGATTAGGTGGATTGAACTTTTGGAGCCTATATTGATCTTTTTACAGTCGGCTTGACATTCTTTGAGTTGATTTTAGCCAAATTTGCTTTGTTTGGTTTTGAAGTATTAGTCTCTTGCTTTGAGTGTCTTTCAATTACAAAGCGTGCGTTTTCTTTAGAATTGTTTAGGGAAAGATCATATTTCTTCTGAACAGTTCGCTTTAAAAGAAAACTTTTAGTTTGGGTTTCTTTGTTTTAGAAAAGTTCATTATTGATTTTAGTTAAATTTTTGAAACAAAAAGATTTAATTTCTTTCTTTATATTAGATTGGGGGCATCCTTGCATTTGAAGTAGCGAAATTGCATGATTCTTGGCATTTTTTGGTCTTAAATTCAGAAATTTTTTCCCCCTCATGGCCGGGGGGGTGGCGACATGAATCATGCATTGGTGTATAGTACCTTTTTATCATTTCTTGAGAATCTTGATATTGATGAGTTTAATAAATTTTGGTACATCGTGCATATGGAAATGATAAAAAAATTCTCCTTCTCGTAGCATAGATTTCATCGAAATGAAAAGATTGCATATTCATCTCTTTTCATAATTTTCGAGTCGGTCAAAACACAATATTGTCCATGCCATTTTCCTCTTGAGTAACAACAACCATAAAATAAATCACTTATAAAAATTGATTAGACATTTTTATATTTTCTGGTAGAAAACCTACATTAGATTAGTCATGGGGCTTTGGAATAGGTGTGAAAGATAACTTTCCAAAGCTGCAAACAAACATAGTATCTTGTGATAAGGAGAGTTAAATCCACTTACCACATTGTTTACTAGGAATCCCTTCTCACACAAGGGTCAATCACGAGGTCGCATTGAGACTGACAACGTTACTCACCCTACTTTTTTGGTCTTGGTGTAGAGATTACGTGTATTATGGGGGTCGCTTGAGAGGTATACCCACAATGATTTGATTTCATCCTAGTGGGAGCCTTTCAATTTGATTTCAGTCTAGATACCCTACCCTTGCACGTGGATTAGACTGTCGATTGTTTCCCTAGGCATCATTGTAGTGATTGGTAACCTTAGTGGCCTATATCTTTAGGGTCTTTACACAAGGTGACTGTGGAGGGGCAAGTCTTCATGGTACCTGGAATCGATGTTGGCCAAACTCACTCTAGCTCCTTGGAGGCTATACCCACGGTTATGTGTGGGATCTTGCACTAGGGTGTAAGTCCATTAAGTAGGTTGTCAACGTAACTTTTACACCCACTCTATCTCATCCCCTTCTTACTTTGTTCCCATGACATTGGATTTCATCACCAACTAGTGCGTTCATTGTGAGGAGGTTTTGTTTGCTTTCTTGATTACTAGATATTTAGTGTGTGCTGTTTGTTTTCCCTAGAGGACTCTATATTGGATATTTATTTAATGGTGTCAGTTCCCAGAATGACCAATGAAGGAACCTCTACTCCCAGGGAACCTTTTGTTTTTCCTTCTTATGGAAAAATTGGTCCTCCTCACATCGCTACTTTGAGCCTTCAAGGTCTCACTATTGGATTACCGGTATGGTTGTTTTCCACTTAGGTAATCTCGAATGTAGTTAGTGTTTCAGTCACAAGCACTTCCCCCCAAGAGCATCAACCTCATGTTGATCCTTCACCTTCTTCACCAGTAAGGTCTTCTTCGCCTTCTTTGCTTGCAAGGTCGCCTTCCATTTCATATTCTTCATCGAGTGAAAGTTCTAAAGCTAGTAACCTAGTGAATAAGAAGAAGAAGAAAAGAAAGAATAAGAATAAGAAAATTAAGCAAGGATCCAAACTTCCAACCACTGCCAAACATGTTGGAAAACAACCAATTAATGTTAATCGTGCTGGGAGTGTTGATGATGTCAAGATCACCCAAACAACTCGTAAGCCCAAGTACTCTTCCAGGATTTGTAAGGGTAGCCATCTTCTTAAGGATTTCCCTGGTCTATCCAAGGTTATAGAAGCTTGGTCTACACACCCTTGCCAACTTGTGTCATCATCCTCTAAACAACATGTTGATGACCTCCCGTCAACTAGTCAAGATACCGTTGAGAAGAAGAAAAATAGAGTCAAGTTACCATGTATGTTATGCAAAGGGAGTCATCTAACTCACCTTTGCCCTCATATGGAAGAAGCCTCAAAATTCCTGGAAGACATACCTGTTTCACAGTATCAACTTCCAGCCACTTATCACAAGCTTACTCTTGACCCTCCTATAGTTGATGGAATGATCAATTTGGTTCCCCCGTCGGTCAATCTGGTTGATCAAGTGGTCAATATGGTCATGTCCATAATTGAACTAGTTGACAAAGTGGTTGATCCGATCCCATCCTTGGTCGACCCGACTCTCCCGTTAGAGAGTGAAACCCAAGCAGTCGATCTGTTTCCACGTGTCGAACCCATTCTCCCCTTGGACAATGAAACCCAAGTGGTCGATTTGATCTCTCCATCGATCGATCCTACTCTCCCGCTAGAGAGTAAACCCGATACTTCCCATGTTTTTCTCTTTGATACAAAATATACCATGCCAGGGGCTATTCCTCCTTCTCCCATGGAACCCCCTCCAAGTTATGAGGCCATCCATTTTCATTAGGGTGTGCTAACTGGACCTTGTCTTCCCTCTTACATTCCTTTCTAGATTACAGTACAGGTTTGTGGTTGAGACATTCCTCAAACACTGATAGATGAAGGTGCATCCGTTAGTATTTTGTCCTCTTTTGCTTGGAAAGCTTTGGGTTGTCCTCAACTTGCCCCGGTTACACATAATTTGTTATCCTTTAACAGAAGAACCAATCAACCTTTAGGGACCCTTCCTCAGTTTCCTATAACTTTGGGAGGGAAAACTGTCTTTATTGATGTCATGGTAGTCCAAGACCCCTTGGATTTATCTTTACTCCTTCGGTGAGATTATGTCTATGCCATGAAAGATATTGTGTCTACTCTTTTTCGTGTGATATCTTTCCCTCACGATGGACGAGTTGTGACTGTTTATCAACTTTCATTCATTGACCCTGAGTGGATTGCCTCCCTGAATGGTTCTTATATGCATACCATATCACCCTTGCCACAGGTCAATTATGTGGCATTTTCTCCCATGGCTTCAACTTCTGATGACTTAGATCCAGTAGTTGACACGGTGATCTCTTCGATAGGGTTATTAGAGCCTGATCTCTTTACTCCTGTCACGACCCTCGACATGGTGTCCTTCCAGAGTGTGTTTCTTCCTTCCAGCGAAGACCTCTTGGAATCCATGACCGAGTTTTGTCCCTTGACATGGTTTCCTTCTGGAGCATTGTCCTCTTGGAATCCATGATCAAGAAGAAACTGAGGATAGTTTTTGCATCTCTGAGGCAACCTCATTAAAAAATGAAATAAAGGTCTTTGAGCATAGTTTTCTACTTTCAAGCTTGTTAAAAAAATGAAACCACTTTCAAGGATAGCTTTTGCATCTCTGAGGAAACCTCGTTAAAAAATGAAACATAGGTCTTAGAGCATAGTTCTTGTTTCTGTGTCAAGCTCATTAAAAAATGAAATAGTTTTCCCCCTCTCTATTCGAGTCAAGTCCCTCATCTAGTATTTGAAGCTTCATTTCATTCTCCTTTGCAGTTGGATGAAACGAAGCTTGGGGGGCATTTTTTTTCAACCTCTACACTTCATGTTGAATTTAGAGCCACTAGCTTCTTAAGCTAGGGGCTAAGTACCAACCATCCCTGTGTTATGCGTTGGGAAGTCCAAGCGTAGTTTTCTATGGTTCAATCTTGTGTAAAAATGAAACCACTTACCTCAAGCATAGTTTCCTTTGGTTCAAACTTGCGTAAAAATGAAACCAAGTCCAAGCATAGTTTTGTTTTGTTTTAAAGCTTGCGTAAAAGTGAAAACAATCCTGAGCTTATTCTTTGTTCTTTCTCATGCTCGTAAATACATGAGAATAAGTTACCAAGCGTAGTCTTTGTTCTTTCTCGTTCTTGAAAATCAATGAGAATGTAACCGAGTATACTTTTATCACTTTTTCGGACTCGTAAAGGTTATACGAAAAAGGAACCCCATGGAGTTCCCTTTAAGATCTTTTCAGACTCTCTAAACATGAAAAGATTGCCGAGCGATCTTGTTCTTTTCACACTCATAAAAGTATTTGAAGAAAACGTTCGGTGAGCAATAGTTTATCACTTTTTTGGTCTCTTCGAACTAATTTACGAAAAAGGAACTGGGAGAGTTCTCTTTAAGTGTTTTTTAGACTCTCAAAACATGAAAAAACCCTGAGTTTTGTTTCTTTGAACTCATAAAACAAACATTTAAAGGACCATGTGGGACCGAACCACTCCTTCCTAGGGTTCGTTAAAAATACTCTGAGGGACTCATCCAAAGGATGATCTTACATCAACAAACATAGCTTATCCTCCTCAATCTTGTGTAAAAATAAAGAGGTACTCGCCAGAGATGGTGGTGGAAAAAATTGGGAAAGCAATATGTCTAAATCTATATTCCATGAAAGAGTCACTTTTGAACATGACACCCTTTCACTCACCTTGTGTCTAGGTTGGGAAATCCACTTGTCTCCTGATCATACTCCTATAAGATTACAAATTGGTCTGTGATCCTTGTTGTTGATTCAGTATTTTCAAGACAATTGTTGTGTCGTCAATATGTTCAAAGAGAAATTCAACCCGGAAAACCTTCTATTGCATCATCCATTTCTACAGTCTTTAAGCCTTTTGTTGCATCGGCCATCCCTGAGTCAGTCCTGAATGACTTGTTAATATGATCTACATCTTGTTACTTGTTTTGTGTCATTGATGTGGGATACATTAAGGCCCTCCTGTGACGAGTCTTTTCCTGTCGACTTCAACTCATTATCCAGGAATTAGACTTAGAAACCAATTGGTACCTTGGAACTTGCATGCCTCAATGGTAGGTTTCCTTGCTTTCGACAGTGGGTTTTCATTATTGACCTCTGATCGGAAGGTTCTGCCAAGTGTTAGACTTCAACTCATTGATTCACATTCGTTGGATTGTACTAGTGTACCTTGGCAGTCATTGACATTAAAGGTGATTTCCCTCGTTCTTGTTAATGGTATACACTAATGACCAGTAATCAAGTGGTTTCTACCATGTTTCACTTCGACACATGTATTCACATGATTAAATTCGTACTATAGAGTGGTGGAGATGAAGACCCTGGATCTTTTCTGACAGATTCAGGTTGCATGGAGTATTTTCAGTTTGTACTTTTGCATAGAACCACATTGTATGTCTCATGGCTATGTTCAAATTTGAGGCTTTAACACATAGATCCACAATGTATTTTTGGTGGCTATGTTCAGATTTGAGTCATATTGGCATGGACCCACAGTGTATGTTTGGTGGCCATGACCTGTCTTACTTGACATGGATCTTCACATGTTGGCATTTACGCTTTGAGTCATTTGTATTCTGAGTATGGGAATGCCTACCTCAGTAATAATATATTATTGTACTATATTTCCTTGTTTGTTGGCAGGTTTCCGACCGATTGTTCCTTGTTCCCTACACAAACTCGACAAAGTATTTCAGCTATCACTCTGTTCTAACTTCATACTTTGGGGGGCTCTCTGTTACACATTATTTTCATCATCCCTATGAATGTTATTGATGTAAACCTATCTATTTCCTTCAGAGGGGTTAGTGGCCTGAGTTCCTGAAGAGAGAAGGGAGAAGAACTTTTCCTGAGAAAAGACGTTGCATTTTCCTTTGTAAAACCCTATAAAAAAGGAAGTTCACAGGCTGCATTATAGCTAGGGTGTGAGAATGTCTGATTCGCATAAGCTGCATCATATCTAGGTCATGAGGAGTTCGCAGTCTTCTCTATAGGAAGGGTGCGATAATGCTTACACGTGGGAAAAATGAGCGTTTTCTCGAATCTTATAGAACGAGAAAATTCCATGGTGAGGTGGAATCTGAATGGTTTGGATCTTACTCGCTTTCATGATTTAGTGGGATCATCCTAACCTCCTCACCTTATCCTCTTCAGCTTATAAAAGGAGAGGATCTCTCATAGAGAAAGTTAGTTGTTTTTGGCTTGGGATTGTTAGCTTGGTTGGAGTGGCTTTCACATTTGCTTTGTCAACATAGATTGTGAGTAGCTATCGGATCCATGGTCTCAGAATTCTTGGAGCAAGAAGTGTGTGGGGAATGAAGGATAGTTGGAAGGGACCTTATGACATCAAGGCCATGGTTGTAATCTCTCTTTCACATTTAATATGATACAGTAATATGATTCTTTCCTGTAAATCTTGTTGTGTTTTGTTGTATGATTCCTTGATCACATACATAGTTTTATATTGCGTTTATGCTATTACTATCACTTTGGTTGGTTGCGTTATTTTGCAGGATCATCATTGTATGATCATTGGAATGGATCTAGGATGGTGATGGCAAGAGGAAGTGGCGTTTAAACAGTATGTCACCTATCCCTCTTTAGTTAGTAAATTCAACATCTAAAACTTAAGGACAGAGTCATGTTCTGGTGTGTTTTGTTCTAGATCTAGGTGGATCTAGGGAGATCATTTAGTGTCTGCACCTACTGATTTATCTAATAATAGTAGGGGCATACCCAGGGTTCAACGCTACAACAATGCACCAACAAAACCCTAGATACCGACCCTTTCAACAACACCTGTGAAGAAGATGAAGTCTTACTCGAGGTAGAGGCAAGGGTGGTTGTAAGACTCAGGTGTCTGCAACCTTAGCTGGGACACAAATCTATGATTATAACACTTAGCAATCACCTAGCATAGATTATTCATCAATATTCAACCCTTATGATACTTCGCAGATAGCAGAGAGCATCGCAGTATGTACTTAGATCTAAGATAGTTCAACACTTAGCCACAATGAGATAGATTAGATTCAGCCAATCAAGCACTAAGCATATTACATACTATATCTAACATTCATTCATATCTCAAAACCACAAAGCATGAATAGATCTATCTAAACACATCAAAGCACTTAGAAAAGGAAGAGACAAACACATCAGGTTGAGGCACAGAGCACAACACACATATTTACCGTGGTTCACCCCCACCATAGGGCTATGTCCACAAAGTCTTCTTATTTATTAGCTTCAGTTAATCAGGTTACAACACAGAGCCATCTAAATCCCTCTTTGCATAGGACAGAAGATCTGCACAGCTCGCTAGATCCTTCTTCCTTGCACTACAACACAAAGTCTTCTACAGTCTCTCAAAGGGACTTGCACTCAGCTCTGCAAGTCTTACACAAAATGCATAAAGCCTTGATCACACAGATCCTACCCTTGGCACTTAGCCTACATCACATAGATATGTCATCCACTTGCACTAAGAAATCACACCACCTTCACATCTACTTCATATCTATTTATACATACAAAAATGGGCCTAAGTGTGGGTTAATCCACGGGTTGACATCCCTTTCCGATTGCATTATCTCCAAAAAACCCAAAAAGGACCCAAAAATGGGTCTAGCTTCCATGATTTCCGCTTTGCATTGCGCTCCATATTTGATAGACTATCGAAGTCCCAAAAATGGTCAAATATGATCAAGTGTTCCTCAAAACTTGGTCAAGGGCCAACAATATTCCCTTGACTTTTGGCCCTCCCTTTCCCTAATTGGTGAAGTTCAGTTCCCCATATCTTTTATCGTGGTCGGTCTGCACACAACGATGTATTTTATATTAATCATGAGTCATGTACAAAGTAGGCGCATTGGCCTTTGACATCTAGGTGTTCTGGCCTAATAACAAAACATAAGCATCCCAACTTATAATAACTGGCTCACCAGCCTATAACACAGATCATATACATGAGGCTCATGGTCCTCCATACTACGTGCACCGTAGTTACTATACACAGTATCTTGGAATGTGCATGTTTCATCATTTTACTGCCTAGTTCATGCACGCACTATGCCACATGACGTGCATTACCAAATGAGGTCAAAACAACTCACCATCTTAAGTACATTTATATTACATTTACAATTGGGTCCGACCAAGGGATATTACACTTTGGATAACTTATCTTAGAACTTTCAATCGAATCAAGTGATGTTACGCCCGAAGAATCACCGATTAAATGAGATATTTTTCTGATTTCATATTTGGACCCCTAGTATGGAGATATACTAATCTATCTCCAAATTTGAAGTGCGTTGCCTCCGCTTCTCGCGATGAGTGTTGATGTATATGCCATAAGGTGAAAACTATCTCATTCTTGATGACACTTTGTATCGTCGAGTGTAGATTGCATCCTTCGTCGGTGTCTCACTCATGAATAAGAGGAACGCTTTCTTAACGACTTCCATGCTAGATCATGTGGTGGCCATTTGTCTAGTTTGGAAACAACCCAAAAGATTCTTCGAGCAGGTTAATTTTGGCCGAAATTGATCAAAGGTTGCGTTGAATTGGTCAACAAGTGTCACCTATGTCAGAACTTCTCTCGGAAGATGAGGGCACACCCCGCTCCCATGTTTCCCATCATTATAGTTGGTCCCTTCACCAAGTGGGGAATTTATTATACTGCATGCCACCTGGCCTCATCCAAGGGGCATCATTATATCATCATAGAAATAGACTACTTTACAAAGTGGGTCAAATCTATGCCAACTTTCAATAATGATGGAGAGACAACAACTCTCTTTCTGTTTAATCAGATAATAGCAAGGTTTGACATCCCGAAGGAGATTGTCACGGACGATGGAAGTCACTTTTAGAACAAAATGATGTCTAAGTTAACATCAAAGCTCAAGTTGAGGCAAGAACACTCATCACCTTACCACCCACAAGAGAATGGTCAGGTGGAAGCTGTGAATAAGTCTCTCAAGACCATTCTACAACGAATGATAAATTTGGCCAAGTCAAATTTGAATTTGATGTTGTACTTGGCATTGTGGGCCTACCAAATGTCTGTGAATACTACCACCGATATCTCACCTTTTCAACTCATTTATGGGATGAAAGCATTTTTTCCAATAGAGTTCCAGATCCCATCTCTAAAGTTGGTAGTACAGTTATTTCCAAACACTTCAACACTTGAGGAATGCTTATTATATCTCAAGTATCTCAATGAGAAGCGACATGATGTAGCCTTGGCTAATGAGTCTCACAAGACAAAATTCAAGTGTTAGTATGATTGGTCCGTTCCTCCTTGGATTTTCTCCGAAGGAGACATTTTCCTGGTCTATGACCAAGATAAGAATCCCCCGGGGGCATAAAAGTTCAAACCCATGTGGTTCAGACCTTTCATCGTGAAGGAGGTACTAAAGAATGACTCTAATTGTCTGGTTGACTATGAAGACAAATCTTTAGTGGAGCCTAGAAATGGGCTCTACCTCAAGAAGTATTACTCATAGGTGGGTCACCTTGGGTGACTTATTGTACATATGTATAGTTCTTATACACTTAGTTTATTATATATATATATTTTTAATGGACATGTCATTATTGATGTCATCTTTTTCACCGTGGTATATGTCAAGTGAATCAGAGGTGTTCGTTGGGT
Organism: Picea glauca; assembly: GCA_000966675.3. Lineage (NCBI taxonomy): Eukaryota > Viridiplantae > Streptophyta > Pinopsida > Pinales > Pinaceae > Picea > Picea glauca. The sequence continues at coordinate 363,438 of JZKD02S1312533.1, forward strand.
TCGCGGACAACTCTAGCCGACACACTTGGAGAATTTTTTCTGCAGCTTGGGTGATCTTCACACCTCAAGGCTAGTTGCTATATTATGGACGTATCTGTTTAGATGATGCCACAAACAATGTCGTCGAATGTAGTGTAGTAATAGAGTTACTTTGTGATTCTTTGTTGCATGGTATCTCTCACTTCCAGGTCTACTTAGATGCTCAACTGGTTGTGTCCCAGTTAAATGGGGTTTATCGCGTTTATGATTCTACTCTACACTAACGGTTCCTTAGGGTACGTCTCTTAGAACATTTCTTTGATTACATTACGTATATCCATTTTCCTAGGAGATTAAATCAAAAAATAGATACTCTATCTAATCATGTATTATATTGGCATATTGCACACACATAGAAAGAAGAACATACATACACATGTACATACATTGTAAAAATGTGATCCATAATACATAAAATATTGAATTACGCATATATATATATATATATATATATCAAAAGTCTCACAGTACATAGGTGAGCACAAGCGCCTCAAAAAATAATATGTCTGGTATACATCACGGGGCTTATGCCCTAAAAAATATACAAAAAAGTGCCCTCGACACGTAACTAGTGCACCTTAGCTAAGCATCGGGCCTGTTGTTCCTGAGTTTATACTTAAGGATCAAAGCATAATGCCAAGCATCAAGAAGTAAGGAAAGCTTTAATATTTTCTTTTTCTACCTCAATCATGTGATAAAAATTCCTTAAATTGAATTAACAGTATAACAGCTCAGAAGTCGTCTTTCATGTCAGAGTTAAAATTAAAAGTATTGAATGTAATGAGAGAAAAACATAAATATGTTAGACAAAGCAAGGCATTGTTTACAAATGCATCTTACTTTGTTACAGAATAAGAAAATAGATCATATAACCTTAAATGACGCATAAAATATAACAATCTAATTAACTCATAGGTCTTGTATTTACTAATAGTAAATACAGAGGAAAAATTGTTCACTATCAGATAACTAAATGAAATGTAATCAGAGTAGATGTTGTACTAAATTGTGATCAGGCATTCATCAAGAAAATATATAAAAAATGTTGAGATGTGGAAAGACAGAAGAACACATAAATCAAACTAGACGAAATGTGGAATCTTTGGTCTGCACTTGTCTTAATCCTCGATGAAGAGATTTTTCTCAATTACATACAGAAATAAACAACCCCTTTTCACTCTTTTGAGTATGTATTTATACAAAATATTTTCAACCCTAGGGAGTTGAAATTCTCGTTATTTCTAAAAGGAAATTGTTACAAAATGAAAAACTTGGAACACTTTGATTAGTTCTCCTCTGTCTCTTTCTCATGCCAGCAAATGTGTTTTCCTTTATTATTTTCCATCTTGGGCACATATAATATCTAATAACGAGTTGTATACATATTACCTCATTGATTCTTTGAGTTACTCCCTTTTCCTCACTCAATACATTCGAAACACCTCCCAACAAATTGTGATACTAGTCTAGAGGGTTTTTTCATGTCTTTTTCCTAAAAAATATACAACTTATTTTCTAATTGTGGTAGTCTATCTTCCATTCTTTTGTATTCTGAAGTAATTGACTCTAACAACACATTAGGATTTACCAACCATCTATCTATCTGAGTGATGTTAACTTATTTTAGCTGTGAAAGTTCAACCTCATCTTTTTCTAAGCTTGCTTTGATATCAAGTTGATGTTTTACTATGTCGATTTGTCCTAGTACTTCATAACTATCCTCTTTTCCAAGGCCTAAAGACCCTTTATTAAGTGAGTTAAAAACTTCTTCATAAGCCTCTTTGATTTCTTTAGCCATTGTTTTACTTTCGACTATGTTGGCTTCCCAGTTCTTCAATATTATATCACCTTTGATCTGCTCTAAAATAGACAACCTGGGAAATACAAACATTCCTTCTCTGGTCGATGATACAACCACTTCTTGAAAATTGGTTCTAGCTACAGTAGCCTCTCTCTCTCTGAAACAAATATTATCCAATGATTGGTTCACCACCCGAAAATGATCTGGAATGATTTCTACCTTAGTAAAAATGCTTTGTTGTGCTATTTCCAATTTCTTTCGCACTTCCAATGCATGGGCTCAAAACAATGCTAGATCCACAATCATGTTCTCAGTGGAATTGACTTGGGCCTGTAATTGTTTTACCAACTCATCCTGCTAGATGGCCCTTCCTTCACTCACTTGCACATTCTTATGCATATCCTTCAGGTTGGATATAAGTTGTTGAATTTCTTGTTTGTCGCTAGCTCTCATTTTCTTGAAACCCTCGTTGAACTCACTTCTGACGTCCTCTTATACAGTCTTTATTTGGTTTTGTAATTGGTTTATTATCAAGTCTTTTTACTTCATCCATTCTTTTAAAGTTCCAACCAAAAACTAATTGGATTTTTCATAAGCCCCCAATGAACCTGCTACTTTTTCAACGAACTCTATCTCTTATAAGGATTATCCATCAATTAGTAATATGTGTCTTTTGACTACTGCACCCACCCTTTGGTGTGTTTACCTCTTCACCACAACTTTCCTTTTCTTGCTGAAAAATAAATCGGAAGGAGGTATCTCTTCCATAGGAATAGGCGTGAGATCTTCTATGAATATTACCTCTACATCAAGGTTCCCTCTGGTGAACTGTAAAGGCGTGATAAACTGAATGGGGCTGCCAATTTTTGTGGATGATTGTTTTCCGGTCACGTCTGTAGTTGGTTTATCTGGTGTAGACAATGGTCTATCTTCTCTTTTATTTGTTAATATCTCTACTTTGTCTTTGGCTCGATTACCTGATACATTTTTCATCGGGGTATCTTCTTTCCGAGTCGAGACCTCAATTTTCTCTAAGTTTTCTCGGGTTTCTTGTTTTCTAGAGATTACATCTTTTGGACCTCGGGTCTCTATTTTCTATGTAGCTGGAGACATCAGGGATCCTTCTTGTAACACTTTAGGGAGACTACCTCTTCGGTTCCTTTGGAAGTCATAGAATTCAATCATTTTTCCAAGTGACAAAGCTCGAACGTGACCTAAGATCTCTGGATAAGATCTCGCACCTCGAAAAATCTCGTCTTGAGGAGAATCCTCATGTTCATACCTTTTCATATTGAAAATGGCCATGTGGTTACCCATGAACTTCTGCGAGTCATTCTTTTTGAATTCAATGTTGACCAGCTTTATTTCTTCTAAGGCTGTGGCCTCCACTTTGGAGTGGCTGAAATCCAATAGACAAAATGCACCAATATGTAAGGGAAAATATGGCCATACCTTTTTCTGTACTGCTTTGATATCTTTGCTAATGCCGCTGAGTACTGCTTGTCATGCGACCTCATGACACACTAGTCGGTCTGGTAAAAATTGTGGTAGAGCATATGGAAGAATACAACAGCCAAAAACCATGATATAGGAGAAGTGTTCCTCGATGTACCAGTCTACCACTTTGCCCAGGTTAGTCACAATGTTTTTGGAAACTCTAGGAGGTGGGTCACCAAATATAGAAATGTGCATTGACACCACTACCCAGTTACAGATTTCATAGAAGAAATCTTTCGCCTTGTCTTCCCAAAGTTTCGAATGATAAATCTGGATTGGTTCAGCTCTATTTGGAGTCCAACTCCAGCCCCTCAACGGGAAAAGAATCATGAAACAAATAGTGTCCACAATATAAGCTGACATGAAGAATGAAGTTGATTTCCCCTTGGCTTTTAGTGTCTGGTATTCTGTAATTTCACTAGCCAGATTGTCTGACAATATCTTGGTCCAGTTGAAAGAATACCCTTCTGCTACTATGTGTATAATGGGTACCCATGGTATAAATAAATGGGTTGTGTTCTCTTTTCCATAGAGTCTACACATCATCATGGATATATACATGAACTACGGTTCTAGCGATGAGATTTTGTATATGCTGTGAGAGTCGGCTTTGAAATTTTCGGGGCGTGAATACCAGTCCTTTATTAATTCATAAAGGCTTTTTCCATATTGATCACACTCTTTCTTGTTAAAATTCACTAGGAAACTGGCATTATGAATGAATTAAGGTGTTGGAGATAGCTTGTACATCACTTGTATGTGTTCTGGTCGAAATGACCCCACAACTACCTTCTGAGAATTGGATATAGTTCTAGTTGGGATATCCACATTCTATGGTGCCCATCCAATCATATCATTGTAGGGTAAAAGCCTCGTCCTTGTTTCTACCTTATGTAGCTCTGACTGAGCTACAATCTTGTAATTAATAGATAAGTCTTTCTTTTCATTGTCGCTTGAATCATCTAGAAAATTTACCAGTTCATACTATAGGATGTTGAATACATGCGTCCAAGTTTTGACTATGTCTATGCTTCTAGGTGAGCTGTCAGAGAACAAACCTGAGTTCTAGCCTGAAATTTCACCAGTTTCTTTAATTACTTTTTGTGGCGGGATGGCAGCAATTCTCAGAAACCTGTTATTTGTCACAGAAAGTGCACAGAACTAAGTGTCTTTCTAAGAAAGATCAGTCAAAAAGAGAATGTAATTAAAAATGAAAAACCTTTCTTGCCTTAAACACATCGATTTGCATATAAATTCACTAACAATGTGTTTAATTCTTTTAATAAAAAGATTTGGGCGTTAAAGATGGATCTTATTTGAGATCATTTTCCTAGGTTGTCCATTTAATGTCATTAATGGTCGATATTTCATGATCGGAAAAGTATGAATGAAATTTGAACTCACTTGTATTGCAAACACGACATAAACTCAACGACTAGATAAGAATGTTTTATTTTGTTAATAAATTGAGTTTATATTGTTAATTAATTATGTTTAACCTTAATCCATTTTAGGGTTTTGGGTCCCGAGTTATCTTATTTCAGTTCAAGCTATGATCCCTGACTCGCGAAATCGCGATTGATTAATTAATATTAATCATTTTTTACTTTTTAAAAATAATTGTGATTAATTAAGGGTTTCACGACTTCGGGTATCGGGATTTAAAGTTGTCGTTCGAGGCAGGATTTCTAAAAGACAAAGTTGCGATAAGGTTTAATTATCATTAAGCATTTGTATTCGTTTAATTAACCCGGTTTAACTTAAGATAGTTTCATGACTTCATATATCAGGAGTTTGGGGTTGTTTACATGTCTGACTATTAGTATCGTGAAATCCTAAAACTTGACACTTTGAAGGTTGTCTTTAGCGATTTGACTTTTTAACGAATGGGCGGCTCCATAAATTTTAAGGATTTTAGATAGTTGGATTGATCAGGAGACTTTATCAACGGTGGTATCCAAGTGCACATTTGTCCTTATTTAAACAAGAATGAAACTTATTTAAGTCTAAAGTTTAGAAAAATATATATGTTTCAACAAGGCCTCTTGGCCCTTCCATAGTGAACAACGATGTTTTCCAAATGCCGGAAAAGATGGACCCAGGTCTATGGCACCCCAACTACATGAGGCTGCATAGATGGAGGGAGATTCTTGATCTCGGCCATGGGCACTATAAGAGAGAGCACGGTGAGGTTCTTCTCCACCAGTCTCAACACTCTCTCAACCTCTCCGGCTGAAGGTCCCCCTACTGTTGCTGCTGGTCCGGTGGCCGCTACCAGTGCTGGCTCTGGTCGAGGACACCTCCTTCTCCTCGAAAAATCTATTGGACGCATTGGTACCACATTTGTACATAATAGATACATAGTTGTTAGATACTTTGGTACACATAAAAATGATATATATAAAAAGAAAATAATTTTTTTTTTTTTTTAAAAGAAAACGTATCTATCTCTCCTCTCTCTACTCCAGGAGATAGGGGCATGTCAGGGTCCCTCAATAATTTCATCTCGGCATAGGGGTAGTCCTCTATAGATGGAATCTGTTGAGACCACGGGTCAAGGAAAGTATGGTTGATGGCCTCTATGGTCCTCCCAATCCTTGTCATGGCAACAACGTTTCCCATCTACACACTACTGGGAATGAGGCCACATGCCCTCGCATTGACTCTCATGGAATAAGACTGGGAAAACTCTCGAATAAGAATGAGCACAAAATGATACCAAATCCGAATTTTTTGTTACTCCACCCGTGAAACTCGGTGAGTTGTCTCTTCATGCAGTCTAGCATGGTTGTACTCCAGTCGAATATTCATGCATTTAATCATTGCACCGCACAATGCATGTGCGCTTGGGAGGCCTAATGTAAGGCCATAGATCCAGTGATCCTCCCAATGACTAAAACTATCACTTTCAGTGATAGGTTGGTGATATTGTGGATTGGCACCTGAGAACCTACTTTCCCAATGTCGAACTCACAATGTAGTTCAATCAACTTAGCAATGTTGTGGGGCCTGGGGGGAAAAGCACGCAAGTTGATTGGTTCCCCTCTCTTTGAGAGGCCAGTCAGAAAGTAAATGTCTTCGGTCTTTGGAGTCAACGATTGTCCCTCAATCATGAACGCCTCAGTGTCAGGGTGCCAATAGTCCACCAAGGCATTCAGTAACATGGCTTGTGCCCTCATGAATTGACACAGGAAGAACTTCCACAAAATGCATTGTCTCAATGCGACCATAGCTGTAGGGTCCTCATTGACCAATATATCTATGTCTTCATGCTCCCTCTCTCTCTAGTGGACATACATCCTATCAAATGACAAGTTCAAAGTGGATTTAACTCTTGTACTTTCAATTTTTCCATTTTCTTGAGGGTGTACGCGGGATGTATTGGGAAAAGTCATGTATGCACGTGCACAAATTGTTTTCTTCCTGCAGGCATATGCAGGCTATCCTTGGACAACCCGCATACACTTAGGTTCACCCCCTTTTAGGAGTGCACCCCCCAAAAAAACTAAAATAAATGAAAAATGGAAGTATTGAAATGCAAGAGGGGTTGATTTGTACTTACTTAGTCTGAGCGAAAGTTCGTTTCATCCTCTGAAGCTCCCAGAATCAACTCTTTTAGAAAAGGGGTCTTTTTGGATTTTTGGTCAATTCTCAATTTGCAATGGTGATAATGAGATGCTAGCTTCTATTTATAGACTTTTTTGGCCCTTTTTGTCATTTTTTGAACCCTTTTGTCATTTTTTCTAGCTTAAAAATCATTTAACGTGGTTCTTGAGTTTCTCATTGGATGTTACAATACACTACACTTTTGGTTTGGAAAACTTTTTGGGAGATGGGTCACTTTTAAATATTCTTTGTTAAAAGTCATTTTTCCAAATATTTGCATTTAAGATAGGATTCCACCTCCACTTTTTGCATCTCATTTTCTTTTCCTCTTTTCCACAAGATCAAACCCACCAAATTGTGACACAAAACTTCTTTAGAAGTGTCTTAATTTAATGGTAGATCCTACCTCTACATGCATGCCCTAGATAGATCTTGGTTGCATTTTGGTATACATGTTGTCATTAATGACACTAGCCTCAGGATTCCTTGTTAGTATTGTCTTGATTATGAGATTGAGCCTCATACGTCTAATATGTCATCACTCTTGGCCTCACCCTCGGGACTCCTAGAAAATGAGTATTATTTTAAGTCCTTTTCAAACTATTTAAACATGAAAAGATTGTTGAGCGATCTTGTTTTCCTTCATGCTTACCAAACTAAAATTGGAAGGCACATCTGTCCGACGGTAGTTTACCCTTTTTTTGGTCCAGCTGGTCAATTTTACGAACAAAGGTACATTCTAGGAACTTCGGTTCGCTAGAAGAGTATTATCAGGTATAAGTTTAACCCTTTTTCGGGCCTGAGGGACTAAATTTATGAAAAAGGAACCCCCACGGAGTCCATAGTTAAGCTCTTTTCACACTCCTTAAAATTTAAAAGATTGTCAAGTGACCTTGTTTCTTCACACTCGTTAAAATGTTCACGAAGAACATCCCCTAAGGAGTCCATAGTTAAACTCTTTTCAGACTCCTTAAAATTGAAAATATCGTCAAGTGACCTTGTTCTTTCACACTCGTCAATTGGTCCAGAAAAAAATCTACTGCCATGAGTTTACCCCTTTTTCCGACTTGTATACTAAGGAGGAGAAAGGTACACCTCGGGAGATTCATCTCGCCAGGAGAGTTCTCCTAAGTATATTTTATAATTTTTCGGGCTAAGGAGACTAAATATAGAAAAAGGCTGCGAGTCCATAGTTAAGCTCTTTTCAGACTCCTTAAAATTGAAAAGATTGTCGAGTGATCTTATCTGTGTCACACTTATTAAATTGGTTTTGAATAGATGTCTTTTTGGTGCTAGCTTATCCCTTTTTCAAACCGACTAGACTACCTTCGAAAAAGGTACCCCAACGGAGTCTTATTTTATGCTTTTTTAGACTCTCTAAAAATGAAAAACCACCGAGCTTACCTTTTCTGGGCTCATGAAAAATACATTGGAGGGGGTTTCATCATGTATTTCTAATCACAGTTGCATCTTTGTGTATTTGTCCTAATGCCGACTCCATGTTGCTCTCAACTCAACCTTTAAAGCATGCCTTATACGTAATCTGTGTAGCACTTTGCCTCTATGACCTGACACCTTGACCCATGGAAGAATTTTCACGAGTGTCCTTTCCTTGCACATGTCTCCTTGCTATGAGAATTAGTGTGTTCCTTGTGCTTGGAACTAGTATTCTTTGCGACACTTGTTCCTCCTTTGTAACGTAGCATTATTTTATTCTTTTTTCAAGCTCTTCAAAATATTGAAAAAGACAAAAAAATCAAATATACCCCAAAAAGAGGACGGGAAAAGTATTTTCTTTTTATGGAAGCACAACGAGTCGCCCTTGGACAAAGAACATCATTTTCTTTGTCGTCAAGCATTGGGATTTAATATGACCTTAATAAGTTTTTCTCGCTACATAGAGCTGTGTCCTCCTCCATTTGGTTATTCTTCCAAACACATGGAGAGTTTGTGTTGCCTCCTGCATCGTGAACTTATGTCAATGTCCTGTTGCCTGAGTTGGATCATCTTTCATGGTGTTTTCCAAGGGAATTTTTACCCAACCTGAGTTGTCCTTTATACAATTTGTCTCTTTCCCTCATGCCCGACCATCCCCATAAGTCCAATCAAGTATTTGTTCGAAATCAATGAATTTCTCTGCCTGATCATCGAGATCCTCTTGTCTATTCCCCGATGAGCCGTCGAAGACCTCTGGGTAGTGAGTTTGTAGACTCATATTACACTCCTACCCGATTTTTGAATATCTTGAAGTTGTTTCTCAAGATTTGAAGGCCTCATCTCCAGCCATAAGGCATCATTTGGATTCTTAAAGATTGATACTATACATGTATATATTTGATTTTGAGATGTAGATCCACTGTGTATCGCTCGTAGATACACTTTATATAGTTATAAGACATGTATTTGCAGTTTATTTGATTGGAAACCACTATTTATTTCATCCCGAGCATGGGTATGCCCGCCTCGGTCAGACAATTATTATTTTTGTAGACGACACCTCCCAAAATCTGGTCCTGTGTTCACTCGCTTCGTATGTTGGTGAATATTTGTAATGTATTTCGGCCATCAGATTCTCTTCTGACCTCACACATTAGGGGGGCATATGTTATAACCCTAAATTTCACCATACATGCATACCTGGCATTTGTCCCTCTTGCTATTTTTTCCAAGCCATCATTGAGCAGCTCTTCTTAAAAACCATATTTTTGAAGATGTATGTGCCCTGCACCACTACTTCCCATGTACACACGCTTGATACACCACTATATCTTGCGTACGTATGCTAGATGCACCATTACATCCCACGTATACCCACAAATGTTACAAAAATTAAAAAGTTGTAAGGAATTCATTGAGATTACGGGCTATTGGGTAGTTTTCCAACTGTCCCACTGCCTATAGCCCGTCACCCAACCAAATAACCATCATTTTGTCATATAAAAAGAGGTTTTGGGGTCTCATTACTAAGAGAATCATAATAATAGTGAAACTCTGCCCGTTTCACATCTCCTCCTTGCCCCAAGAAATTGCATCCACCTTGTGAGTTTTGTGTTAGATTGTCCATTCTTTCCTTTTTCCTCCATTATAAGCCTATGCCATTTCCCTAGAGAGAAGTGTCAGAGGAGAAAGATACGTGGAAGTGCACTTGGATCTTAGTGAAGAGGAGCCTGGACCCGGTTCGAGGAGCTGTTGTTGATCTCATTGTAAGTAAACTTTGTGATATCAATAAAAGGAATACTTTTTATGTCTCGCAATATGATGTGTTCAATGTTTATGTTTGATTTATGTTTTATACTGAAATATAAAACACTATTTCATATATGAGATACATTTTCGTAGTTTCTTGTTTGTCTTTTTGTGAATGTAGGTCAACCTTGGGAGGAGACTTGTAGTCGAGGAACAATGGAACGTGAAAGGATTGACATCAGACACAGAGTTTAACGTAGAGTTACCGAATCTTTTTACTTTGTATTTCTTTTATGAATGTGGGGTATATTCGGGGTAGTATAAAGAGTAGGAGACTTTTAGATGGTTATATATGCTAACATTTTGAACTCTAGTGTAGTCCATAGGGGGGTTTTCCTACTATATCACTTATAAACTCTGAGCTACATGGCTATCCTACTTATTTCAAAAAGAGAGAAAAAATAAATTGTTTGAAAAGAATCTTGCTGGCGGGCAAGGTTTGAAAATAAAAAAGGGGGGTTCTCCTTGAATTTTGTATTTTTCTCCAAGTCTTTCACGTTGCTTCACTCAAGATATTCACTTACTCTAACAATTAGCTAGAACTTTGATCCTAGAATTTGTAGATGCATCTCATCCTTTAGGACGCTATCAACATTCCAACATCATGAGTAGCCTACTTCATAATATTACTCCAATATCATTTTTTTGGATTTCTATTCTAAGACTTTTGGGACCATTTTTATAATGAGGTAGTTCTTTCGGAATCATTGATTTTTTATTTTCGACTTTTTGGACCAAACCAATGTGGTCCATCATCAGGTAACAATATTTCAAGATTCAGTAATGGAAACAACAATACATATTATGAAGTAAACAAATGAAGTTGATGTCCCTTCATTGAAGGAGTCAAATAATTTTTCAAAGTACTGTATGGAATATTCAAGCATGGCGGGTGTTGCGAATGGTATTGGAAGAAAATTGCTTCGTATTTCCAGCAAAAATAAAAAATGGAAGTTGTTTGAGTTGTTAGATCACTGAATGGGATGGAATCTTCATCAAAGATGGACAAGTTTTTCATCAATAGTGTCTCCATGGATCATGTTTAAGTTCTTAGACAATGGTATCAAGTAATGTCTTTAATATTTAGACTATATTCTATAAATAAACTTATTTAATCTTTTAGAGGCAATCCATATATTTCTCATATAGTATTTTGCACAAGACAAACCCTATATTTTTTCCAACTGGAAGTAAAGAATCGACACAAAGAAGGAGATAAAATTGTTGCATAGTGTGTCCCTCAGCCAACTCCAAGGTTGTTATTGAATTATGGGTGTATATAACCTTAACGATTGTTTTATAGTTGACGTATCATTGGATAGAAAGGACCTTTGGTACCGAAATAAAATAATTATTACACAGGGAAATGCTTAAATGTCTGAGAAAGTAAATGATGACTACAAGCTTTGAATTATTGAAACACTAAATATTAGACGAGTCATACATCTTGGAGTCAAAAAAACATTTCAGGAGAAATTTTGTGCAATGAACAATGATTGAAATAATTAAGTGCACATGGTGGAATTCTGTTGAAGCAGTTTGAGCTATTACACATCGCGATTATGATAAGATTTGATGGAAATTAATGGAATATACGCATAATTTGGGGTGCTGGAGTTTAAAAAGTGAGGGTTCTTCTCCAAACATTATCTGTTAAATAGCTAACTGAATATCATCCCATCCAAAATATGCTTCCATATCTCCATGCTTCCAGATTGATGAATTCCATTAACATGCGGAATTTACCAGCCAAGGCACCCAAAATTTCATCCACAAGTCACTTTTCAAGTTGTAGTTCTGTTTTTCATGATAGCGTTGGGGTTTCATTTGAATTTCAAGTATTATCAGACGATGTCACACCATTGAGCTATCGATTTAAAGGATTCTCTGGTTATATGATAAATACAATATTTGTCTATTCACATGAAAACAAGCACGTAATTGTAAGGCAACTTCTAGGTATCATTCCTGTTCTTGGGAAACCTTTTCTTTATGACTTATGATACGAAGTTCTATGACAAATTAATTTCATCGTTTGTGAGTAGATAATTATGTGGAAGATTTGTCAATTGGGTGTAGCTTGGATGGTTGTGAGGAATGATTGCTATCCTCCCCACTTGGGTTCAATTCTCATATTGAAATAAATAAAGCTCATAATGAGTATGTTGTAATGGCTTCGAGCCTATATGTATTGGAAAGTTGCTTTTGATTCTTAATTGAATAGCAAGGCAATTGCTATTTCCGGGGAAAATATTCCTTCAAGTGAAAAAAAAAATATGTGGAATAATTGGCAACATGTTTGGACAAATATTGATGTGTTTTGGTGCTCATAAGTTGGACTTATGATATGCGAGAGGTTCTCCCACAGGTAAAAATTCTATAAAATTGCGTGATTTTGAGTATAAGTGCAGAAAGTAGAGCTATGGGCATAACATAATCAACACATAACAAAGGGTAAAAGTGAAATTTCCATAAGTTGAATGTGTGACCAAATTTAGCACTTAAGTTGAATGTTCAAACCAAAATGATTCGACAAGGCCACTGATTAGAGAACCATTACTCACGAGCCATGAACATGAGCCACTCAAAGAACTACATCCAGGTGATAATCAAGTGAAAGTTGTATACAAAAAATGACAAAGAGGTGAATCACACTCATTGTTACCCCTTCATAGAAGTCACTTCAAAAATACGCATTTGCACAGATTATTGAGCCGAAATTGAAAATTAAGGATTGAGAATCATAAGTAAAAAGCAAGCATACCAACAATTGCATGGACACATTGTTGTGAGATATGCATTCAGTTGGATCCTCAAATCAATCTCTTGATATATAATCCAAGTATTATTCATATTGACAAAATGAGAACCAAAGAAGATAATACAGATAAGATGAAATAGGAAACATGAATGAGCAGAGAACAATTCATTAAAGGAAAAGAGTTGAGCTAAATAAGCTTCAACAAATCAAGAAAATCAAGAAGCAATCGTATAGTTGGTTAGGAAAATTGGTAGTGTACATTCACATATTGTTTAGGTTACAGATATAATTAATACTCCCTCTTAAACTCAAGAATTACAAACATCAACACTGATAATGCCCAAGTGTTGTCTCTGAAAATAAAAAATGGATTTTCCTAGTGGCTTTGTAAAAATATCTTCGAGTTGATCTCATGAGCCAGAAAATTGAAGTTCGATGTCACCATTATTGACTATCTCACATATGAAGTGAAAGAGAGTTTCAATATGCTTGTGTTTATTGTGAAACACATGGTTTTTCGATAAATCAATTGGTGAGGTGTTGTCACAGAAGATAGGAGTTGGCTCATTATCTGTGTGTGACATATCATTCAATATTATTCTCATCCACACATCTTGACAGGAAGATGAGGTAGCAATGACATACTTTGCCTCTATAGAAGATATTGATATAATGGGTTCCTTCTTTTATGCCTAAGAAATCAGGTTTGTGCCCAGGTGAAAAGCATGTCCTGAGGTGATTTTACAGTCATCTAGGTTACCTGCAAAATCATTGTCTGTGTAACTAGAGATACGATTATCATCATACTGAATGTACCATAAGACAAAATTGAGAGTGTGTACAACATATCTCATAATCATTTTCACCATCTTCCAATGAAAATATTTAGGGGATTCCATAAACCTGAAAACAAACTGGTTTCATACATAATATCAAGCCTAGTTGTTGTAAGATATAACAAACTGCCTACTAAAATTTGGTACAAGGTAGAATCCACTGTAGGGCCTTCATCTTGCTTGCTTAATTTTGTGCCTAGGGGTATAGGATTTTCTGATGGATTGCAGTCTTCCATGCAGAATATTTTGATGATGTCTGCTGCATACTTTTGCTGACAGACAAAAATGCCTTTGGTTGATTGGTCAACCTTAATCCCCCAAAAATATTTCATTATGCCAAGATTTGTCATCTAAAACTCATATTGCATGGCATGTTTAAAACTGGTTAACTCAATATTTCTAGCATATATCATGTCATCAACATATAAACATACAATCATAATTTTACCTTACTGATCATTTTTGTTGTAGAGAGTTGGTTCATTTTGGCTTCTGCTAAAACCACTCTTGATCAGGTAAGTGTCAATTTTGTTGTACCAAGATCTTGGAGATTTCTTTAAGCCATACATGTCTTTCTTCAACCAATACACTTTATCTGGATGCTCTTTGACTTCAAATCCAAGTGGCTAATCCACATAGACCTCTTATTCTAAGACATCATTCATGAAAGCTGACCTGACATCCATATGGTATACTTTCCATTTGTGTTGAGTTGTTATGGCTAAGAGAGTCCTTACATTGTCCAGCCTTGCTACCGGAGAAAAAGTTTCACCATAATCAATGCCTAGTTGTTGTGAGAATCCTTTGGAAACAAGTATTTCCTTGTGTTTTTCAATATTCCAATTTTCATGGAGTTTAGTTTTGTAAGCCCAATTGACACCAATACTTTTCTTGTGTCTTAGAATATCAACAAGATCTCATGTTTTTTTCTTCTCAATGGAGTCAATATCTTGGTTCATGGATTGAACCCAATGTGGCTCTTAAGATGCCTCTTTAAAAGATGTAGGTTCACATGAAATTAATGAAAAAGGATTGTGCTGATCAATATCATCCAACTGCTGATGGATTTCTCTCAAGCTTCAAGTTCTATGATTTTGAAGTTCAGAGGAAGAATTTTTGTTTGAAGTAGAGTTTTCCTGAGGACTTTCAGGCTTTCCTTGTACCTACAATCTTGGAAGGGAAGGTCGATGTGATTTTTGTCCGAATATTTTGTGTTTTCAGGAAAAGTGGAAGCATTGGATTTTGACTGTCCATAGGCCAATTTTCAGACTCACTCCATAACTGATTTTCAAGAAATTAGACATCTCTCCTGAGAATTAGTTTCTTTCAAATCAGATTGTAGAGTATGTGGGATTTGGATGTCTTATTGTAGCCAACAAAAATGCATTTCTCACTTCTATCATCATTTTTCTTCCTCAATTTGGAAGGTATGTGAGAGAATGCTATGCATCCAAATGTCCTAAGATGAGAAACATTTAGCTTTGTCCCACTCCATGCTTCTTGAGGGACCTTCATATTGAGACTGGTGGTTGGAAATCTATTCAAAAGATAAACTTAGCATGCTACTACTTCATCCCAAAACATATTTGACATAAATTTCTCTTTGAGAAGGCGTCTTGCCATGTGTGACGAATAAACCTGTCTATAGTTTGCATGATGACGCCTTGTGATTTGCAGAAATTTGAAAATTCTTTGGAGCTGTATTCTCCTCCTCCATATAACCTGAGAACTTTTACATATTTGCCACTATGTTTTTCAACTTCAACTTTGAATTCTTTGAACTTTGTAAAAGTTTCAAACTTGTGTCTAAGAAAAAATATCCAATTTTTCATGCTAAAGTCATCAATAAATGTTAGAAAATAAACTCTACCACCTATTGAATTTTTTTTCATTGGTCCACATAGGTCAGTGTGAACTAGATCTAAGTGTTGTTTGGCTTGAGTGGAGGACTATGGAAAACTAGTTTTCTTATGTTTTCCAAGAATGCAAGACTCACATGGGGGATTTTTCTCTTAGAAGTCAGGTATTCCTTTGACCATGGAGTGCTTCTATAGAAGGCTTAGAATTTGAAACGGTATATGTCCAAATATTTCATGCCAAACCATAGTTTCATTGGGGATGGATGCACTTTGTGCATATGATTGGATCAGATTTGCAATTCTGAGGGTCAGGGGAAACATTCCATTCCTAGTCATGTGGATTTTAGAAATCAATTTTTGTTGGGGATTTTATCATATATCCTACATGATTCTCCTTCAAAAAGTACCTTATAGACATGTTCAATTATCTTTCCTCCACTTAACATATTATGTTTCAGATTTGGAACATGATAGGCATTGTTTATGTCTTTCTTTACATTTTGTTTAGTATGAATAGGTATAGGTCCTTTTCCTTGAAATTTGACTAAGGAATCATTTCCAAGTGTAATATCAGATGAAATAGAAGAATCAATGCATGGAAGTGAATGTTTGTTACTTTTCATGTGATTGTTGCATCCACTATTGAGAAACCATAGATCTTTGTGTTGTTCTTCAGTCTTGTGGCATGAGAGAAACATATCATCTGAGGTTTCTCCTTCATGATCTGAGACATGTGCTCTACCTAAGAGATAATCTTCTTTCTTATTCCGACATTTATATCCATAGTACCCATACTTTTTGAAGTAATAGCATTGTATGTTTTATTTTTCATTTGATCTTCTCCCTCGTCCTCTTTGAGGTTGGAAATTATGATTTTGTTGTCTGTGACCTTAGATATTTCGATTCTGGTTTTGTTTTTTGTGAACTTCACTTGAGTGTTGGTTACTTGGACTTCTCCCTCTTCCGTGCTGACCTCTGCCTCTTCCTCTACTGAAGGATAATTGATTCTTGAATGAATTAGCTATTGACTCATCTTCAAGATGTAGTCTAGTCTCATGTGTCAATAGAGAGCCCATTAATTCATCTATTGACAAAATTGACAGATCCTTGGATTTAGGGATGGATGTAAAAACCATTTCAAATTTATTTGGTAGACTTCTGAGGACGTTCTCAACAATTCTTTGATCAGGGATGGCTTCACCAGTCAATCTGATTTGGTATACAATTCCCATGACTTTGGTCATAAAATGATCTTAGTTTTCAGACTCTGTCATTATTAAAGTCTCAAAATGTGACCTCAAGGTATGCAGCTTGACTATTTTTACCCTGTCATTTCCTTGGTAAGTTGATTTAAGGATGTCCCAGGCCTGTTTTGAAGTAACAACGCCTGTAATTTTTGAGAAAATCGAGTCATCCACTAAGTTTTGAATCCATAATTTTTCCTTATTCTCTTTGTTCCTCTATGTTGCCTGAGCAGTTCTCTATTGATTCGTCATGGAAACAAGGTCTGCTCGATCTGGTTCCACATAGTTAAGATCCACTATATATCAACACTCTTTTGATTGTAAAAAGGATCGCATTCTAAGAGAAAAAAACTCATATTTCTTTCCAAGAAGAATCGGTCCTTGTATTGGTCCTAAATTGTTAGAGGTGGCCATCTTGTAAAAAATTGAACAGAAATTTTTTTTGTTAGAGATTTGCATGCTTACTTGTTTCTTGCATGTAAAAACAGGTCTGTGAAATCCTTTGTGTGACTTCGGCCCAAAAATCACAGGGTAGACCACTTATTTAACTTCGATTTGGATGGATCTAACAATATGAGCGCAAGATCTACGGAGTCAGAGCTTTGAGCAATGTTCTTTAGCAACTTTAGCCACTCAAATGGTGAAATTGGGTTTTCTGAGTTTACTTGAGAGACAAAAAAAAAATGTTTTATCTTCTCATGTGAGTAGGGGATCAAAACCAGGCGCTCTGGGTCTTCCTGCTTCAAGCGTTTAGACACTGAAGGTCTCAATTTATCAGAATAGTTGAATGGCCAAATAAAAAAATTATTTCAAAGATCTATGGTCCTCGCTGATTTGAGATCAATGGTCCAAAATTACTTTGGGACTTCAGGCCTTCTGGTGATACCGCTAGACATATCAATGGTTCTTGTTGATTTGAGATCAATGGTCCACAATTACTTCGGGAGTTCAAGCTTCGGGCCTTTTCAATGCATATTTATTACAATCCTCTGGAGTGCCATATCTTTGAAGTGAGAGATCTGCCTCCAAGTGTCCCCTTTTTTTGGGAAGCCGAGATTCACTTCAGGAGTTTGGGATTCAGTAGGTTTCGTCTGCTTGCTTCCGCAATCCTATGAAGTGTCGTATTTCCGAAGTGTTGGATCTAGCTTCACATGGCCTCTTGATTTCGATGGTCGATATTTACTTCGGAACTTTGAGCTTCGGGTGTTCTGAGGTTCACAACACCACAAACCTCCGAAGTGTTAACCTTCAAGAGTGTCATATATTTTGATGCGTTTCCTCGGGCTTCACTAGATTATATTTACTTTGGGACTTTGGGTAGAAATTTTTCTAGTTCTTCACTCCGCAAAACCTTTCAGAGTGTTATGTCTCTGAAGTGAGATATCTGGAGACGTGTGTCTTCATTGATGGATGTCTAGACGGACTCTGGGCTTCGGGCCTTTGGGAGTTCTAGATTCTCACATCCATCTTCCTTCCGAAGTGGTTATCTGTCAGAGTGCAAGATCTCCTGCCATGTGTCCACTTCAATCAATGATCTGGATCTACTCTGGCTCTTCGAAGTTTTGGGCCGTCAGGATTCCTTTACTCACTCAACTTCTTCATGCTTCCTCTCATAGTACGAGATCACCTGACACATGTTCCTTGATTGAAGATCAACGACCACGTGTGATTTCAGAAAATCAACTCGCTCACTCTTTAATTTTCTTCCCAATCTCTACAAAATGAAGTTGCTTGTCCATAGTGGGATCAATATCCACCATTGATTTGTTGATTTAGAAAGATCAACGATCCTAATGAATTGCGGGCTCACAACTTACTCATTATTTAATTTCCTTCTCAATCCCCGCAATGTGAAGATGCTCCTTCATAGAGGGATCAATATCCACCATTCATCTCTTGATCTAGAAAGATCAACGATCCTGATGGATTGCGTGCTCACAACTTGCTCAGGGTTTAATTTCCTTCCCAGCTCCCACAATGCGAAGATGCTCGTTCATAACAGGATTGATATCCACCATTGATCTATTGATCTAGCAAGATCAACGATCCTAAGGGATTGCGGGCTCACAACTTGCAAAAAATTTAATTTCCTTCCCGATCCCTGCAATGCCTCCCCACCATTGATCTCTCTCCAATGAGATCTGATGGTCATGACTTAATATTTTCTTGATCTAACGGTTGATGTTTCTCTTGCTCAGATCTCCTTATATAGGGGTTCATCATTTATGAGCTGAATTAAAGGCATAGATATTTTCCCGCGTCTAATCCTATGACTGAAGTAGCTTCTCCTTTGTTTCTTTTGCAAAATTTCTCCTGAAGAAAATATTTCACGAATTCTTTAAATGCTCACAAATATTTAATTGTTTCGTCCTTCTACATCTCTGCTTCCTTGTACTTGTTTTCTCCAACGATCTTTTGAGTGTACTGCGGACTTCTCTCCAAGCTCTGTGAATAATCTTGTGTCATGTGCTCTTGTCTGTGAGACAATGTAAGCTCTGCGATCTTATTCTTAGGATCGGTCTTCTCTCCACACACTGTGAAGAGGATTACATCCTAAGCTCTGACACCATTACAAAATGAGAAGAAAATAAGATAATACAGAGAAGATGAAATTCGAAACAAGAATGAGTAGAGAACAATTTATTAAAGGAAAAGAGTTGAGCTAAATAATATTCAGCAAATCAAGAAAATCAATTAACAATCGTACAACTGGCTAGGATAGTTGGCATTGTACAATCACATACTGTTGAGGTTACAGATATAATTAACACATATGATGTTGATCATAACGTCAGTACTATTCTCGATGACATTCTAAGAAACATGCTTTCAACCAGCTCAAATTTCACTTGCCTCATTGGTACAATCCAAAGAATTTGGGAATCATAGATAATGAGAGCCACTAACAAGTGGTTTCTCACCTTGAAGAAAATTGGTGGGTTTTATCTTACCTAGGAAAGAACATGTCAGCAACATATTTAGTATTACAAATCTCAGTTAGCTCAAATCAACTATTGACTGAAGGATGCATGTGCCCTTGGCCTGAAAGTGCTATGATGTAGAGAACCCTCCTAGATACACTTCATGTTCGTACAAGAAATATGGACAATGTTTAGAATCCAACAACTGGTAGAATGTAAACCCTATCAGATTGATAGTACACAAGATTTTATAGGTGTATTCTTCATTGTTCCAGAGCATGAGCAAGATCTATTGAGTGAATTGTACTTTTTTTAATTTCATTCTTCCCAATTAGAACTATTGAACCCCAACTCTTATGTTGGATATGTCCAACTGAGAGATTTTTCATCCTTCATCTATGGAATCGTCTAATGGAAATGAACTCCCAACCTTTATAACGAGGATGAACCATTTATTACCAAATTTGGTTATGGAAAACCACCATGGGCTTCTTACTACTCCAAAGGATTCATTACAAGTATAAATAAATTTCCAGCAATCTCTCATTCATCACAACGAAGTTATGAAAATGCACTCCTTAGAAGCCTTACTGGTTTATCATACTATATGTCACAGTTTTCCGAATGCTCTTAATAATTGGACTACGACATGGTTTTCTCACATAAAAGTAGCTTTCCACAGAGTTTTATTTTATACCAACTCCATGAAAATCCATGTCCTCAATTGGATTCATCTTTGATTTCACTACCTTTTGATGTAGTTCCCCTTTTGGACATTAAAATCAACATTTCATTAGAGAGATACTGAGGAATTAACATAATGGCAATGGGTTGACAGGTCACTTGGGTTTTATGAGCCCCAAGAATTTGTATATATAGTCTACAATTGGTCAACCCTACACTTGGGTATTCCAAAGAAAGAAGACAATGTTTGTTGGATATTGCAAAGAAAGAAGAAGATGTTGCTTGAGGATTAGGAATAGTTTTTGTTGGGGTATGATGGGTACCTATTTTGTTACATTTTGAGCTAGTCGTCCTCTTTGAAGGAACACTTTTTTTCCTTGTTTACCTTCTTTATTTCTCCACATAACTAGTATTATCTCCCATATACTTCCACATGTAGCAGCGAAATGTTGGATTGTTATTTTAGAATATTAGTTAGTTTATTTAAATAATTTATGCTAATAGTTTGAGAGTTTGCATTATGATGTCATATCTAACAAATGTGTAGATACAATATTAAAGAAGAAAATGTTCATCCTCACAAGAATCTATGAATTCAATAAAAGCATCAACATAATGATTACATCATAATTTATTTTGGTAGCTAATTATTATGAGAGGAGCATCGTTTCAATTTCCTAGAATATAGTAAATTAATGTAATATAGACATCACTATCAAGAGTCGTAATTATTTTATATGTTATTTAATTCAAAATATGCCCTAAACTGTTTATAAACAAGTGTTGCATGGCAACTTATTCCCTACCAAATAATGAACTAATGAACCAAACTGCCCTGAAAAATAAGTAGAAATTAACATTAATTTCAAATCTATTAAAATATACTAAGATTATATTGATTTCAAATCTATTAAAATATGCTCAAGACTCAATAGTTTTATCATGGTGAAATAATTGATGATTGATTAACAATGATGATTTTTATGATTGACAGCGATGATTTTTATAATTTAATTGAAGGCCTCCGCATCGATTTAAATTTTTGCCAAAAAGGTACTCCACCAATAAGAATAGAGGGTTCTTTTTTCACCAGAAGAGGCATGATTAATTTCATCATGACTAAATCCAGGATAATGGATCTATGTGTCATTAGAACAGGATACACACACCTTAATTGAGAAAAACGAAAGTGGATAAACTCCTAAAATTAGAATTGCAAGTCAACAAAACATATGAAAGAATCCTTTACAGTTTCTCATCGCTAATAAAACCTGAAAAAACAAAATATTAAACCCTACAATCAAACCTGGGAGCCCTGGTCACTGATCTCATGAAAGCAGGCGAGAATCCTATTCCTGGTTATGGGAGATTCCAGTAAAATATCCACTAATTCGGACATATCAGCATAATCTCACCCCCTGGCCTGCATGAAGGATTAATGAAATAAATATCTTAACACCCAAAGTTAGGCAGTAATGCACCATAAATATAATAGAAACTATTGTCTTGAAGCTGCAAGAGAAGGGACTCTTATGCATAGTCGCTGAAATTAACCACAGAAGAAGAACTATTAGAATCATTTTGACAATAATTAGAAGTCTGGCATGGCCACTTTGGCTCCAAGAGCTCACTGGAGAGCATACTAGAGTACTTGCAATATATTATTTATAATTGTGTTACCTTCCTCTATGAAGCCATATAAATGAAACTGACCTCTTCATAGACGACTATTTTTTAAAGTACCTATGTACTAATATCGCCCCCTTCGCAATTCAAAAGGATTCAGGTCAACCATAATATCAAATACCGCGGGGCTTTGAACCCAGGTCATCACATATGCAAGTTATCACCCTATACCTCATCCCCACAAATAGTGCCAATTTTTCTCTTAAAAACAGATTTCTACACATTTACATGCTGGAAAAGAATGCTGGAAAAGAAAATGAATATTCAGAGCAAATACATGAAAATAAAGTTTATTCTACAGAAAAAAAAATGGTAATCAAAACTCTTTGATATAGGTATCAAACATTTTAAATAAAGGGTACTCTAATACAAAAATGGTAATCAAAACCCTCTTATATAGCAACCAAACATTGCATAGAAAGAGCACTTTACAACATAAATTATAATTGAAACCCTCTGATATAGACATCAAACACTTCCATAAAATTTTCAACCCCCAAAACCCAATTATTTTTTACTTAGCACGAAAACCCAAAAGAAGATTTCAAAGATGATACAAAGGCTACATTACCTTGACAACCAAAGCCATCACTTTTCCCATCAATCACAAAAGCTAACAGAAATTCAAAAGCAACGTAAAGGGAGTATATATTCAAGCATCTAGGTGATCCGCGAGTTCAAATCACAGAGAAGGAAGTGAAAGTTGTAGAATTAAATCTATCCAAAGACTATCTTGAAACACTTTAAGGCATATCCTCAACGTCCGTGACCATCAATGTACTTAAGGTATTCCAATGGCCGAATTGCCGAGCATGGATGCAATCTCATTGTACTCAATTTTTACTCACACGTTCTTGTGAGACGCGAATAACACACTCCATGTTCTCTTAACTACAAACTGCCCAAAAACGAAATTAGTAAATCTGGAGTACACTAATTAATCTCATCTTATACGGATCCTTGCATAAAAAAATGTTGTATCTACGTACGCCAGATGATTCTATCGCCGTCAATAACTCTCGATGGCCAAAAATTAAATTTAATTGCAATAACTCTTTGTGACCAAAAAAATAAATTTAGTTGCAATAACTCTGGGAGGCCATAAATTTAATTGCAATAAATCTCAATAGTAAAAATTTAATTGCAAAACATGAGAAAGTATCTCACATTAATTGTTTAATTAATTCTAAACTTCGATTGAAGTGAAGTCTACAATAACACATTCAATACAGCTTGATTGAGTGGGCCTAATGGTTAAGAACATGTGTTTCCTCTTAAGAAGTTACAGGTTCAAATCCAGAGGAGGGTCTCTTGTCCCACAAACAAGGGGTCTCATACACCAATTTGGTGTGCTTGCTTATCGGTGACCTTAAAAATAGATTATTATTATTATTATTATTATATATTGACCAATAAATTTGAGAAAACATGTTTATATATATATATATATATATATATTTCTAATGTTAAACATTAAAATTTGCATATAAATATAAATATAAAAGTCAAAAGAAAATTAATATAGAGTAAAAGGCAAATTGATTGCTAAATGTTTAACCTTGTATAATATAAATGTGCTTTGTTTATTTATTCCAATTACTTATTTATTTTGGTATTTTACTCTTTAATTTTTTCATTACTATCAAATGAAAACAAACCAGTAAAACTAAGTTAATTAACAATGGGAAGTTGCCATAGAAATTGGAATTAAAGTGTCTCATAATTCATTATATACACAATATGTACATAACTGTAAAATGTATCAGTGTGATATATACATTTAAAATTTGACTGATAAATTCAATAACATGTAACATGGATTAGGGTTAAAATCGTCCATACAAACAACAAAATACATAGAAAAAAGACTTAGTCGTGGCATTTATAGTTTCTGGATCGACCAATAAATATGTCGAGAGTCAATGGACAGGAAATGCCCACAGGCAGGGTTCATGATGACAGGAAAACATATGGCGGTCATTCTTACAGAGGTAAAGGTATGAACTTTAATATTTTAAAAAAGAATATTTTTGTAGCCATCGGTTTTGCCATAACACCCTAAATCAATCGACTAATAGTATATTAGATAAATAAATTTAAATATTTAAAATAAATAATAAAATTTATTATATGATGTTAAACTTTGAAGATATTGTAAATGCTTTTGGTCAACTAGAAACTAATATCAAGTCAACATCATATTGATTGCTATAGTCCCCTTGGTAGGGACTAATAAGAGGGCCAACACTTGTATTTGATCAGTTTTACATATGAGAGATATCCTCTTGATAGTGTGTAATTGAGTAATTATTTATTGTTGTAGTTTATATCAACAACTTGCTCTTGTAGGGTACAACACTCACTCCATGAGAACAAGGGTTGTCTTGTAAATACTCCTTTTCATTTATGCTTTATGTGCTAGTTTTTATTTTGCATTTATAGGTTCTTGCTACATGTGTTTATTTTTTATATTATATTTACATTCTCACAATGTGTGGTGTGTTTGATTTTTGTAATTTCATTTTCATTCTTAGATAGCAATGAAATTTAGTTTTCATAGGAGAATGTAGAAAACTAGTGGTATATAAATGATCAGAAGCCTACACATATAGTGCACAACATCTTACAAGTTTCTCTAAGAACTCCAAGTTGATAAAGTAAATGCACAATCTCTTTTATTGCTCTTAATCTGTTAATTATAGGGTAACAAAATGACGCATCAAACATGAATAGTTGTGGAAGCCAAAAGGCCTGTCTCATTCTATAAAAGAAAGTTTTATGGAACAGAGACCTAAACTTTTGGCCTAGAAACGATTGTAATACTTTTATTGTATAAAATAAAGGACAAAAGGACTATATTGTATCCATGAATGGTATTTGAATATTATATGGGATTTTTCTTCATTTCCAGTCGATGTTCATTAGTTATATTAATGAGAATGCATATGAATTTTCTCTTTTTATATGGTTTAATAAAACTAATTATTTCATGGTTATTATCGGATGTAGTGACAATGTATCAGGTTTAGAAATAATTTTTTGTTGGAACAGAATGGGAAGAACCAGTGTTAAAAATTAATTGACCAACAAATCCCAAGATATCGGTCCTTTCAGCATAACCTGCAAGCAAGTGAACTCTCACCCGATGTTCCTATGGGGTTTGCAGGAACCAAGCTTTCATAGTCATGGGGGGATATGATGCCTTCATCCTTACTATTTAATTAACATTCATTCATACATTATGTGCAAAAAAACATAAAAATACCATAGCATATGACATAATCATCCTACTTAACCATTCAACATATGTGTGAAACCATCAAATACATATTCATAGTAATCATTAATCATCCATTCTATGTGCGCAATGAACATAAAGAAAAACACATCATAACAAAATACACATCAGAACATAAGGATTTAACATGGTTCACCCCAAACTGGGATACATCCACAACGAATGACTTCTTATATTATTCATTCATAGTATTCCTTACAATGGGTGTGCACTGCATTCATACAATGATCTTCAGTAAAAACCCAAACCTACCCAAGTCATTCTATGTTTTTGTACACACATACCTCTCGACTAATATTCAAGTCAACTCATACTCATCCACTAGACAAAACTACAATATTGAACTTACGAGGTAATCAACTACTCATCCACTCATTTTGTTATATTCAATGTTACTTTCTACCCAAAGCCCATACATATTAATACACATACATTGGAGCTTAGCTCCTTATAATGTGGACAAAATATCCCTAAACTCCTAACTAACTTTCTCCTTCCACATGTTGACTCCTTAAAATATGCTAATTGTCTTCCACGCGTGCTTCTCCTTTGTTGATTTTTTGCGCGATCTGCTCATGCGTGAATCCTAAAATTTATCCAAAATGGCTTTCTCCAACAGGCCCCCAACACTCACATGTAGCTTGAATCGAGCCACTTCAGGCCTATTTCCATGTCATCGTGAACTTCTAAATTTTTTCTTTAGTCATCTTTACTTTTTCTTTGACTTGTGTTGCTTGTTACAAAATTTCCTATGCTAGCTCAGTTGTAATATGTGTCTTCAACTTCTCTTCATTCTCTTGTGCTAATTGCCTCGCGATGCCTTGCATAGCTACCAGTTCTCTTGCTATTTTGAATTCTCCCTCCTACAATGCTTCTATCTTATGTGAGCAAGCCTACTATTGCGCCCTCATTTTGTTCATCTATGAGTAAAGTTTATGATTTTCTACCATTCCAGTCATCATCTCTGTTGGTGGCAATGCAGGAATTACATCCTTGAATGTTTGTGCCTTGTTCTACGTCATTTGTAACTTTTTCCCAAGTTCTTGCAGTTCTACATCTTCTGTTAACTGTGTCCAAACTCTTGTGCTTTCCTCATAAACCTTTGCACATTCTTCTTCTAGATTCCTGATATTTTCAAAAGCTGTTATTTCCATATTCTCTCTTTTCTCCCTTTTATACCTTTCGCCCGGTGGGTTACTCGGTGTTTGGCATGCCTATAAATCAATAATATTTGTTCGGAAGCCTTGAATGGCTTCATCGATATTCATGAGTTTCTCTTCCAGGGAGGCGTATGCTTCTACAAACACCTATGGAATATGATTATATACCCTCTATACCACTTGTTGTAATTTCTCCGTCCTATGCATGAATTCATCTCTCTCCATCCTAAGTTTATCAAATTCAACCTGTAATACATCCTTATCTGCAACCACCGTTTTTCAAATCCATCGATGTTGAGACTGCATGCACTTGAAGTTCCTCTGTCACGCTTGTATACAACCCATATAAAACTTATATAGGTAGTTGATATAACACAAAGTCAATGTGACTAAGTGTCTTTGCTTGCTCCTTCAACTCTGTTGTGGGGAACTCTAATGCTCTCACTTCTATTTTCATTACCCGACACTCTCCTGATGTTTCCACTAAGTGGAATATTTTCGGTTTCACATTTTTCATCTATGTTGTATTCGTCGTATATGATTGTTCTCCTAGGCTGACTGGTGATATTCTTTTTTTTTCCAAAATTTGTTGTAGCACGACAATATTCACTTGCACATCCAAATTCCTTTTTTCTTTCTTATGTTCCACATGCTCAAAAACTTCATCAATAGATTCCTTTACCTAATCGGTAATATTTTCTAAATCATCCATTGACAGGACCTGGGTGGCCACTTCCTTAACTGCTTTCATATTCTTTTTTTGTGGTACTTATTTTCTAGTATCCTATCCCTTCCACTTCTTCTACATGCACAATATTATCTTGTATGTTGTTCCTGCATTATTTCCTTCATGTTTGTCTTCTTCTTCATCATCTCCTATCTCTTATGTTTATGGTTTTTGTGTCTCAAGCTTCTATGTTATGTCAGTGGGATCTTCCACTCAACATACCATTATTCCATGATGTGTCCCATATATTCTTCAATGACCCGGTATCATTTGGGAAGCCACTCCTGACTTGGGTCCTTCTTTGCTTGGATATACATGTGATCACACCCTGCCTTAAATTTTTCAAATAGCTTGTATGATTCTACCACCTGTGCTAAAATGCACTGTATTCTATGAATTCTCTTCTGAATACCCTCCTTATAGATATACAAATCTATATTTTTATCCTACTGTGTTTCCTTGTGCACAATATTCCACAACTTCGTGTATCTTGTTTCCAAACATGGTTTATTGGTTACTAAAAAAAATTGTGGTTCTTCTAGATCCCTCCAAGACACTAATTCTATTAGTATCAACATCCATGCTTAATGAAACTCCATACCTTAGTATTTAGATTCCCTGCAGTCTATATGGAACTGGTTGACTAAGAAAGTCACCAAGTTCAATTGTATTCCTTCTATGCACATCTATGTCATTGTTATCGCACATGCTGGCACTTGATCCACACGACACTTTCTCAACACTTTGTAAGTTAACACTTTCATTGAAAATTTTACACAGTCATCACTAATACTTGCTACATCGATCCCACATGCTCCTCTAAACATTCCAAACTTCTCTTTCATCTTCTACGATAATGATTTTTCATTCAAATTGTTTGTAAAAAGTAGTGACAGATCCTCCTGTGCCATTGGAAATCCAGTTCTTCGCGCAATTGATTCTGTGTCAATGGAAAAAACTTTTTCCAACCTTAGATATATGCCATGGATTCATATTAACAAAATATTCATGTAGGAATTAATCTCGATGCTTCTACCAAAACGTGGGATTTGTAACATGTTTAGGATCCATGATTTCTCCAATCGTACTGCCCAAGTCTTTGGCTCAACTCTAATAAACGATGTCTTTGGATTGATGAATGTATTCGTATATTTCCTCGAGGCTAGGTCTAGGAAATTATTTTCTTCTGAAATATCATGATCTGTGAACTTCAAGATTGGTATTTCTCCTAGCATATCCCCTTCAACTATTAATCTGGGTATTTTTTTTGGCTCCACGAGGTCATATTTTTCTTCCTTTTGTAGGTTGACCGGATTTTATGACAACTTCCTTGGTGGTATGTAATCCTTTGGAAAATTTTCCTAACTCGGCTCTGACGTAGATGTTCCTGAAGTCTCATCCTGCACCGG
Source organism: Picea glauca (assembly GCA_000966675.3). Taxonomy (NCBI): domain Eukaryota; kingdom Viridiplantae; phylum Streptophyta; class Pinopsida; order Pinales; family Pinaceae; genus Picea; species Picea glauca. The sequence goes on from JZKD02S1312533.1 coordinate 392,212, forward strand.
TACTACCGATATCTTATTTTTCCATTTCTTTTGTTGTGATGTTGATGCCATGAATGCTTTAGGTGGCACCATACTCTTTTCAACTTTTCTTACTCATCTATATCTACGTTCGCTTGTCTCTCTTCTCTTAACTACTCTATGAAAACTCTAAATAACAATAACTTATGGTTGTCGACCTTTCAACTTCTCTTATCACCTATCTCCAATTTTTTTTGTTCTTCGTTCCCAAACCTGTTGTCCAATCTCGTTGTACTTCACATTCAATTATTTCCATATTCTACAATAAATTTGGGTTATTCTATGGATCATGGTCTAGATATTGATAGTATGTCACGATCTCAGTGCCACTTTCCATTAACAACTATGTGTCTCCACTACTTTTTCGTTATCATCGCTCTTTAATGTGTGTCCCATCAAGTTTGATATTTAGTGGCCTCAACCATATTCTATGAAAATCTCCAACCTTTCCTTCTTTCTTCATACTCTCTTTCTCCTTTATGAACAATTCACCTTCCTCTTTCTTGTCTGCATTATTTTCTTCCAACCTTCAAACTCCTAAATATTGATTATATATATATATATATATATATATATATATATATATATATATATATATATATATAT
>JZKD02S1312533.1:409509-459756 GCA_000966675.3 Picea glauca
TTTTCCAATTCATGCATCTATTTCCTTATTAATAATGTTGAATGTTTATAAATTATTTCTTGAGAATAAGTACATGTTTAAGTTTATAATGATTGCATACATGTTCTTATAGATTGTTTTATGTGTTGTTTCAAGTCAACTTTGGGAGGAGTCCTGCAACTTAGGAGTGAGCAACAGATAAAGTGGATATTCTACGAACGAAAGAATACAAGGTGTCATTCTTTATGTTTCTCTTTTATTCCCTATTTAAATGAAATCATTAGGGTTTTGTGAATTTGGATAATAATAGGTCAGTTTCTATGTTCTAAGGAGTCATTTCTCTGTCTAGCCATTAGACCCTAACTGGGGGGATTTTCCCCAAAGCACTTATACCCTGGCCTTATTGGGAACATGCATAGAGAAACATATAGAGAGTAGACCTCTCTAATACCATTGATCTGGATTTATGAGGGAAACAAATGAAACACATAATAATATAGAAACACAAATATATAGTAATACTTGATTTCTATTAAAGAATGAAATATGTAGAGACTATACAATAAAATACAGAGTGAAATGAACTTGCTAGAATGGTGGTGTCTTATCTCTGAGAAGATATGTGATGGATACACTTATTCACAAGAAGATGATTACAATGAGGCTCCTAAAGATTTTTCAACATAAAGAATAAATGATAAAACCTTGAAAATCCAAAAACCTAACCCCAAAAGATTAAATTCCAAAAGGTTTGTGAACCCAGATGGGAGTAGCTGATATATCAACTTTCTGAGGGTGTAAATTTTGCATACAATCTCCTTTTGGGGTGCTCAATATCCCATTGTAAATTCCTAGACAAAGAGTACACATTTTGAATGTACTAATGAGATCCTATAGAATCTATCGTTTTCTTCCACATAAAAAAGAAAAATCGTTTAGTGACCCAAAATGACCTAGAGAGTTTGGCACCTCAAAAACTATAGAAAAATTGCCAAGATGGAAACTGTATTTTGAGCTATTGGAAAATATGGGTAGGCACCAATGTCAACCTATATCACAACTGGGACCACATATCAATCATATTTTTATATACCAAATGATAATGAGTCTAATTCAAGATTTCCATTGGTTATTCTCCCTTATTGTTGACACAAGCCATTTCATCGCGTCAACAAAACCAAAAGCAATTCCATCAATTTCCTGCAAAAACTCAATTTTTTCACTGGAAAGTCATGGATAGGACATAATAGGATGAAACCACTAGTTTATTAAAGGAAATTCATGGTATGACTACTATTTTCACTAGGTAAGGTTGGGTCAACTCTATTTGGACATTAAAATGACATAACTATTCTTTAGAAAATTCAATAATTACTTAAATGATTTAAGGCTTTATACATACTCTTAGACTACCTTGGAAACTATATTGGCGATTGAAAAAATAGGCTTTAACTTACATAACAGGATAATTATTTTTATATAAACATAGAGAGTCAAACCTTCAAGGAAAATTTCTAAATACTAGAGGGTAAATATACACTTAACTAAATTTACAAACTATCATAAATTTTTCCCTATGGATGTAGATGTCCTCCTTGTCAAGTATATAGCTCCAAGATTTCTCCAAGAGGATTCTACAAAAAATTTAAGTCAAGGCCCATGATTTAATAATTGCAAAAATATTACTCGTTGACCACCCTAGTATATTATACTTAGGGTAGTCTTCTTCCCCTAAAACCCCTGAGTTGCAATGGTTTGTATGAAAAGAGTAAAAAAAATAGAATATAGAATGTGTGGATATACCAGAGAATTTGAGGTACCCCACCTAATAGTACTATAACATTATTGAGACCAAACTAACAACAAAATTTTATCATTAGGACAATTATCCAACATCAGGGTGCAAAAATGTGAGCTATCAAGTCCAACTTTGTATTCTTATATAGACTTTTATGCTCATTCCATTTTCCATTCTCATCAAACAATCTAATTACTAATTGAATAATATTAAACCAGAGACATGTCACCTCCTTTTGGCATAGGGGCAGACCTAGGGTTCAACACTTCAACAACGCACCAACAAAACCCTAACTACCAACCCTTTTGGCAACACCTGCGAAGCAGAGGAAGTCTCACCCGAGGTAGAGGCAGGGGTGGTTACAGGACTCATATGTCTACAACCTAGTTGGGACACAGATCTATGATTATAATACCTTAGCAATTAACATTCATTAGAAATTATCCCTTACTCACATCGCATATTCAAGCCCTAATTATAGAACAACACAGTATTCAACCAGGTCTAACACATCTAATCACTTAACATATTGAAAGAGATCAGATCTATCATTCATTCACATTACTAAGAACTAAGATATTGCATCTAAAATATACCATTGTACTAAGAATACATCACATCAATAACATAACAACTATAATGCACACAACAACCACAACACACGATATATGTGGTTCACCCTAGTGTGGGGATACATCCACCAACTCTTCTCTTCTTTATTATCTTCTGTCAATATTCTTACATGCACAGAGCCCAAAAACCCCACTCCACATAGGACAGGAGATCTGCACACACCTTGTCAGATACTCCTTCTCAGAGTTAGGTGACATCACAAATCCTTCTTACATGGTCTACACACAAGATTCTTACAATCACTTTCACTTAGCTCTGCAAGTCTTAACACATAGTATGCACAAAGCCTCTAGCTATGCACTAAGACGATTCTACCAAGTCTCTCTACTTACATTGCCTAGATTTCTATTTATACATTAAAAAATGGGCCTAAACATGGGTAAACCCATGGGTCGATTTCCCATACCCATTACATAAACCCTAAACCCAAAATTTCCCTAAAAAGTGGCTGAGGTCCCACAATCTCCGCTTCGCCTGGCGCTTCGTCTTCAACCAGCCTATCAAAGTCCCAAAAATGGTCAAACATGACCAAGGTTATAAAAAACTTGGTCGAGGGCCAACAAGCCCCCAACACTCACCTGTGACTCCTCCCGAGTCACTCTTATCTGGGTAACTCTGCCTCAAATGCCTCGAGCTTGGATCGAGCTTCTTCGACGTGCTACTTCGTGAAGGCCTCCTGCTCGACGAACTCCTGAATAACTACCTCAGTTGTAGGTCCTTCCAAGCATTGTTCAACTGCAGTGACTGCTTGTTCTAGTTCTTCTCCTCGTCCTTCAATCTTCTCAAAAAGTAGGCAAGTTGCATCCTAGACAAGATGGAGCTTCTAAGTCACTTCCATGACTTTTCTCTGTATGGCATGGACTTGTTGTTGATCTGTGTTCTGTTCTTGGGATATTTTCATTCGCTCAACCATTGATAAGGGATTCAACTGTGCTTGTATTGTTGTTTCTTGCTTCTTTTCTTCCTAGAGTTGTGGATCCAGTGTATTTAGTTCAGGGTCCTCGGTAAGGCACTCATAATTCTGCGCACTTCGATTGCTAAGTTTCTTACATTCCAAGGCTAATGCCTTGATTCTCTGAACCTTGCTTTGGGTAGTTTCTTCTCGCTGGTCTCGCACTTCCTGCAGAGTGCTTGGCACTGCTTTTAACTCTAATTATGCTACTCTCTATTGAAGTTGTTGGATGGATGTAGCAAGCTTCGCTACTTGACTCTCCACTGGGTCTTCTTCTATATGTTCTAAGCCTGTCACAGAGCAAAGTGCTATGCTGCAATAACTATGTTTCTAGACGTTCCTGCATTTCTAGCCATTCTGGAGAGTCATTCTAATGGTTGAGATGCCTCAAACGATCATATTGCTTCACCGTGGCGAAGTGCCAATCTTCTCTTGTAATATCCCTAGGCAAAACCCAATTGTAATGTAAATGAAAATGTACTTAATCTCGTGAGTTGGTTGATATCATTTTTGTATGAACACTTCATGGAATAGTGCGCGCTTGTACTGCACAGTAAAATGATGAAGTGTGCACATTCTTGGATACCGTGCACAACAACTTGAGTGCGTGTGATATTGAGACCAGGGAGCCTTTGTGTATATGTTGTGTTTTATAGGTTGGTGAGCCAAATATTATAATCTAGGATGCTTATGTTTTGAATAGGCTGAAGAGCCTAGATGTTAAAGGCCAATGTGCCTGTTTTTGTACATGTATCAAGTTTAATATAAAATAAATCATTGCGCGTAGATTGAACATGATAAAAGAGATGGGAGACTAAACTCCACTGGTTAGGGAAAGGGAGAGGCCTAAAAGTTAAGGAAAAGGGATAAGATAGGGAGATTAAGCCAAAAAGGAATATTATATTAATATTTATTAAATCATAAAGTATGGATAATTATTTTATCCTAAGTTCTAAAGTTGGGGACAAGTGGGCCAAAGTAGCTCCCAACATGACAAGTGTCAAGCTGGGGACATGCATACATATTGTTGGGACTTAGTTCATTTTCCATTCTCGATCCATCATTCCTTTCATCATTCATACATCCAACCATTATTCCATGAGCATTCACACACCATTAAGTTATATTTAGTATCTCCATGACTGTACCTAAACCTATATCCATAGCCTTTCTCTGTTTGTGTAGATGGTTAGCTTGGGAACTGGACTAAAGAAGCAGGCTGTCAGGCCCATGGGATATTGAAGAGGCGGGTTGTCAAGCCCGTGAGAAATTCTCTGGGTGAGAGAATTGACGGGAATTGATTTCCTGAAGCTGCTAAACTATAGCTATAGTGCTTTGAGACTTCCTGTTCGGCCTGTTGCTGAAGCCTAGAAAGGAAGTGGGGAAACCGAAGGACTGTTGAACAAAGAAGGGGCACACTTTCTGGGTGGGACAAGCATGTGGGGAATGAGGGATTGTAGGCTTTTAGTTGAGTTGGTACCTAAGACAAAGTCTTTCCTATTGTCTATGAACCTTTAGCCTTGTTAGGAATCCCTTTACCCGGGTGGAGTTTAGTCCAAGCTCGAGGGTGACTCATTGTTGAGAGTGATGAACAGTGTGGCATAAGGCTGGGAGGTTTGCGGAAGGTCTGAACACAGTTGGTGACATTCTTACAAAGATAAGTGCCAATTGTGTGATACATTTATATGTTGCATTGTTATTTACATGCTTATTTTTATGGGTTATCATTTGTGCAGTTATAACTATGTTTATTTTTATAGGTATTTCCCCGTATATGCTGCATGTATATGTTTACTATTATTTCAATGCGAATCTGTGTATTTATAGATATATTTGTATGTTTATGTTTTATATATAATGCTTCCGCAAGAGTTTTGTGTGTGTATATTTTAATTGCATGCAGTTCGAAAAAATTATGCGGCATAACTCAGTTGGGTGTTGGGTATGTTACAGTATGCTCTGTAGAGAGAATCGTAAGAGTTCTCTGGAGTATTGTAGCCCACATGGATGGCCAAGGATATTAATACATGGTATCAGAGCTTCAGTTTTCAACATTGAGCCTGGATGGGCTGAGAAAGTTGAGTTGAAGCGAAATGTCATAGAGGATTGATTTCAAAGTGCCCAAATTTCGAGTTACAGAGCGTCCATGGTAAAAAGTAACAACAATTGGGCGGAATTGGGAAAAAGGCCCAATTTGTGTTGTTAAATTTCGGGAAAATGGAGAAATTTGGCCAAGTTATGAGATATTCCCGATTTAATATATGTTCTAGAAAATTTGGATCTAGAATGGGTCGAATTTGAAGTTACAATGAAACCATGACAGATGGAGCGAGTTCAGTGGTTAAAATTCTCAATTCGCGAATCGATTTTGGATAAATTCGTTCTAGAAATGTCAACCCATAATGATTTATTGTTGAAAAAGTGGATTTGGTGTTATTGGGGTTAAATTGAACAAATTTCATGGTTGCAAAATGTATATGGTAAATTGGGGAAAATGTTAACCAAAAGCACCAATTTCTGTAGTGGAATTCACGAGGAACTGATGTGCATAAAAATTAATGTGCACAGGTGGGCGCACAAAAAATGCATGATGCGCAGTGAAAATCTTGTGATAGGTAAAATTCGGCACTGCAGGGAAAGATATTGGCGTGCTGGTGCACGCACTAAATTTTGGTGTCGCACGGAAAAAACATGTTAGTGTGCAGGTGTGCGCGCTAACTTTCGGTGTCGTGCAGAAACATTATGGTGTGCGGGTGTGCGCACTAAATTTTGGTGCCACGCGGAAAAATAATAATGGCGCGCGTGGTGTGCACAATATTGGCAATGCAGAGGAGTTTGGTTGGTGTGCGCGCAATGTGGGTATTTGTTGTCGCGCGACAGTTTAGTTAGTGGTCTATCCAGATTTTTGGTGCATGGTGGAGATGTACTAAACTCTAGCATGGTTCAGTCCATACAATATAATGTGCACAAAATATCAGTGCACGATACATAAAATGTGCACGGTGGATATTGGTGTGCGACATAAAAGTAGTGCTCGCAAGTTATTGGTGCAACAAAGAAGTGATACACAGTGGTTCTAAAGTGAGTGAAGCATGATTTACCTTGTGTTGTTTCTACACATGATAAATATGGGTTTAGAGGTTTAAATTTGTGCGTGCGAAGTTTTTTGAAGGGTGAACAACAGAAGAAAACCAATGATTTTCTTTGACATTTTATATCATTTGAACACCATCTTTTTGCAACGCGTTTTTTAGGGCCTTAAGAGCGTTTTCAACAACACAAAAACCACAAGACAAAGGTGTATTGATGGTACGCTCTATCTTTGCAGATCAAATAAAAGAGCTGGGAGAGAGCTTTCTAATGGTCTAAACAATTAGTCAAAAGAAACTGTTATGAGAAAGTTACAACACAAATAGTGGAGGGTAAAATTTAAGACCCATCTAACTTCAAAGAGCCATAAAGTTTTGTTTCGGAATCCGATTGAGGTGCAAGAGAATTCAATGGAAATCTACTGAACCGTAGAATACATTCCAAGAGTTGAATTAAATTTCTAGGCATGTTAAAAGTGTTTAATATGGAAAATAAGGAACCTATAGCATATCAATTGCAATATGGTATTTTGGCCTAGAACTTCAACCCACTGTAAATAGCATCCCAGAGCCCAGAAAGAGCTTCAACTTGGACAGAGTGTCCATAATATGTATATTAAGAAACCCAATTTATCTCCTACGAAAAATCCAATGGAGTAGGTGTGAAATTCCATATTTACAGCGCAGAGTTGTGCCAAGTTGAAAAAAATGAACAAAAATATTATGGGCAATTTTTAAATAGCCATAACGTTTTGCTCAAGACTTGGAATCGAGCATGGGAGAAGGAGTTGGAAAGGTATTGAATAATAGAATATAGTTATCCATGTATAAAATTGATCCGGGCACTCAATTTTCCAGGAAATCAGAAGAAATAATTATGATATATATTATTGAACCATAATGGTTCATATTTTCATGAAATTGTTGAAACAGTTAGCCTGAAAAAGTTTCGTTGGTTGCACATTTTGCAAAGTTAAGAACAACTAGATCAGATCAAGATCAACATAGAGTCCATAGGAATGGAAGAGGCACAGGGGAATTACAATCAGGAGGATAATATTAGAGGGATGGATGTCCATTTGGGCATTGAAGGAACAAACTCTAATGGACATGGAGAAGGAAGAGATGAAAACATGAATATGGTAGAGACTATTAAAAATTTCCAGAAGGATGTCCAAAGCCATAAACATGATAATGAAAGGATTATGAGAGCGAAGGAGCAACAGGATGACTTCAACATGAAGTTATTGGAGAGCTTGAATAGAATAGAAAATAAATTGGATAAGGAGAGTGGCTCAAGAAAATCAGAAAGTCACGAGCCTTCTGATGAGAGAAGAAAAGAAAGAACTGTTAGCAGACATCACCATCACTCCCCAAGGCATTCCAATAAGAGAGCAGACAACAACTCAATTCCATACCCTGTCAGAAAGCATAAGAGGTCTGGGGTGGATGAGCTATGAGGAGAAATGAACAAAATCAAACCTCCTACATTTGATGGTGAGCACAAGAAGGATGAAGATGCAGAAACATGGTTGTTGGGCATGAGAAAGTATTTTAAATTTCATAATTATTCTTCTCATGTAGAAGGTAGAATTGCTATCTATCAACTAAAGGGAAAGGCATCCATGTGGTGGGATAAACTTGTGTAGGTGCAAGACATTAAAGACAAAAGTGTTACTTAGAGAGAATTCAAGAAGTATTTTGAGAAGAAATACCTGACTAAAAGATATTATGACAAGAAAATGAAGGACTTATTTGAACTTAAGCTTGGAAGTATGACAATATATGAGTATGAGAGAAGGTTTTTAGAACTGTTGAAGTATGTCTCTTTCATCAAGGATGAGACAGTTAAGATTCATAGGTATTTGAGTGGATTGCCATCATTCATCAGTGAAAAAATGCAGTATGATGATCCAAAGACATTGGAGGAGACCATAAGGCGATATAAGTCCCTATATGATCAGAAAAAAGCAAGGCCAACTTTCCAAAAATCTTGGGAAGACAAAAAGAAGTTCAAGGAGGATCAGAGGAAGAACGGATCTAAGCCACCATTCTTCAGAAATAATCTGCAAGGACAACAAAATACTAGAGAACCCAGAACGACTGGGTCAGGGGGTCAAAGGCCAAGGCAACCACCTATTCAATGTTGGGGTTGTAAAGGAGATCATATGTACAGAGATCGTCCTCACAGAGGTGAAAAAGGGAGAACTATTCACAATGTACAACAAGTTGAAACAGTGGATGACATGGGCAAAAGTGTTCCAAATATCTATGCATCCTTGGACAACAAGCAAATAGAGTATGAGTCCCATATGATTGAGGTGGAAGGTATGACAACAACCAAACGATTGCTATTTTAATTGATTCAGGATCTAGTCATAGTTATATAGATCCTAAGATGGTGGAAAGTTTGCATTTCCCAAGAAGAAAGCATGGAAAATATTGGTTGGTTCAACTAGCTACCGAAGCCAAAATAAAAGTTAATGAGATGGTTAAGTCATGTCTTATGGACATGAATGGACTAAACACCAGGGAAGATTTGAACATCTTACCTTTAGGTTCCTATGACTGTCTAATTGGTATGGATTGGTTGGACCATAATCATGTCATCCTAGACTATAATAACAAGGTATTTACTTGCTTGGATGAGGAAGGGACCCTAAGGAAGGTGATGGGAGTTCCCAGGGAAGTAACCATCAGAGAGATTTCAGCATTGCAGCTGAAGAAATGTTACAGAAAAGGGTGTCAAATATTTGTAGCTCATATAGAGGAGACACCTAAAGATAAGGTGCCAAATTTGGAAGATTATGCAGTCCTAGAATATTTTTAAGATGTGTTCAAGGAGGCACCAGGACTACCCCCAAAGAGAGATATTGATTTCTCTATAAATCTAATGCCTGGAGCAGCTCCAGTTTCAAAGACTCCTTACAAAATGAGTACACCAGAGTTGAAGGAGTTGCAAATGTAGCTTCAAGAACTCCTAAATATGGGGTATATACACCCAAGTGTGTCACCTTGGGGTGCCCCAGTATTGTTCGTGAAGAAGAAATATGGAACATTAAGATTGTGCATTGATTTCAGATAGTTGAATAAAGTGACTGTGAAGAAAAGGTATCCTCTGCCAAATATTGATGATCTTTTTGATCAATTGAAGGATGCAAAGATATTTTCAAAGATAGATCTCAGGTAAGGATACCATTAGGTAAGGATTAAAGAGGAATATATCAGCAATACCGCCTTCAGGACAAGGTATGGTCACTATGAGTTCACAATGGTACCATTTGGGTTGTCAAATGCACTAGTTGTTTTCATGTATTAATTAATGGTGTTTTTCGAGAATATTTAGACAAGTTTGTCATTGACAATTGTATTTTTGGATGACATCCTTATATACTCTAAGTCAAAAGAAGAGAATGAGCGTCATTTGAGGATTGTGTTGCAAGTATTAAGGGAGCATCAATTTTATGCCAAGTTGAGCAAGTGCTCATTTTATTAGAAGCGAATTCACTATTTGGGGCATATCATTTCAAAGGATGGGATAGCAATGAATCCTAAGAAGAAAGAATCCATTAGATAATTTTCAATGCCAAAGAATGTGACAAATGTCATATCATTCATGGGCCTTGCAGGCTACTACATGATATTTATTGAAGGATTCTCAAAGATTGCGCACCCAGTCACTTCCTTGAAAAGAAAGGGTGTGAAGTTTCAGTGGACATTGGATTGTGAAAAGAGTTTCCAACACTTGAAGCAGTTATTAGAAAGCGCTCCAATACTAAGGATTGCAGACCCAAATGAAGACTTCATTGTATGCACAGATGCATGTAAAGAGGGACTTGGTGGAGTCCTGAGTCAATATGGGTTTGTTATATGTTATGAATCAAGGAAGTTAAAGGAGCATGAAAGACATTATGCCACTCATGATTTGGAGTTGGCAACCATAGTGCATGCCTTGAGGAAATGGAGACACTACCTCATGGGGAAAAGGTTTGAGCTGAGAATAGACCATAATGGTATGAAATATTTATTTGATCAACCAACTCTAAATGTTAGGAAAACCAGATGGTTAGAATTTCTAAGTGAATATGACTTTGATATAAAGCATATCAAGGGGAAAGAGAACAAAGTGGTTGATGCACTCGACAAAAGAGTGCATGAATTCCATGCTAAAACCATTAGCATGTACCAAGAATATTTGAAAGATAAAATTACAGAGGCTTCCAAATCAGATTTGCAATACAAGGAACTAGTGGCAAAATTATAGCAAGGTATTTTGTAGCAGAAAATTGAGGAATATAAGCTAGATAATGATGAAATTCTCATGTACAAGGGAAGAACGTATGTACCAAATTCTCAGGAATTGAAAAAAAATATGATAATGAGAGAAATGCATAATGTGCCTTGTATTGGGGACACAAGATATTAGAAAACTATTGCAGCTGTCAAGAGCCAATATTATTGGCCAAGCATGAAGAAAGAGGTTGTTGATTTTATTGCCAGATGGTTGGAATGTCAAAAAGTAAAGGATGAGCATAGACACCCAGCTGGTTTTCTACAGCCATTACACATTCCTGAGTGGAAGTTGGAAGTTGTAACCATGGACTTCATTACCAAACTACCCATAACAAACAAGCAACATGATTCTATCATGGTAGTGGTGGATATGCTTACTAAAGTTGCCCATTTTATTCCAGTTAAGCTCACTCACAAGGAAGAGAACATCGTTGTTGTTTATATGAAGAAATTTTTTAGATTGCATGGCATACCCAAGACAATTGTGTCTATTAGAGATCCAAAATTTACCTCAAAATTTTGGAAAGTATTATTTAATGGATTTGGAACTAATTTGAATTTTAGTACAACTTATCATCCAGAATCAGATGGACAAATAGAGAGGGTAAATCAAGTGATTGAAGATATGTTAAGGATGTATGTGATGGATAAACCATAAAAGTGGGAAGACTACCTAGACTTGGTAGAGTTTTCTTATAACAATGGGTACCAAGCATATCTAAAGATGAGCCCATTTGAGGCACTTTATGGCAGAAAGTGCAACACACCAGTAAGTTGGGATAACCCAGCAGACAGAGAAGTGGTTGGGCCAGATTTTCTCAGGGAAATGGAGGTGAAAATGATAAAAATAAAACAAAATTTAAAGGCCTCCCAAGACAAGAAGAAAATCTATGATGATAAGGGAATAAATCACAAGGAATTTAAACTGGGTGATCATGTATTCTTGAAAGTGAAATCCAACAGAAGTTCCCTAAAGTTGGGAAATTGTTCAAAGTTGGCAGCTTGCTATTGTGGGTCATTTGAAATACTAGAAAGGATTGGTCGAGTAGCTTATATGATTACATTGCCTGCATCTATGTCTATTCATAATGTATTCCATATATCATTACTCAAGAAATATATACCTGATGCTAATCATGTTATTGATTGGAATGTGATTCAGGTGGAGCAAGAAAGCGCTTTTCAAGTGCATCTGGTACACATTTTGTACCAAAAAATCAAACAGCTACGGAATTGAGCCATAGGGATTGTAAAGGTACAATGGAACTGATACGGTCCTGAGGACGCTACTTGGGAGCATGAGGATGCAATGCGGGAAGAATACCTGCATCTTTTTGAGGATTTTTGAAATTTTGTTGTATATGGGTAAATGATGCATTGAGGACAGTGCATAAATAACGGGAGGGGATTGTAATATCCCTAGGCCGAACCCAATTGTAATGTAAATGAAAATGTACTTAATATGGTGAGTTGTTTGATATCATATTTCTATGCACATTTCATGGCATAGTGTGCACCTGTACTACACAGTAAAATAATTAAGTGTGCACATTCATGGATACCATGCGCAGTAACTTGAGTGTGCATGATATTGAGACTAGGGAGCCTTTTTCTATATGTTGTGTTTTATAGGATGGTAAGCCAGATATTATAAGATAGGATGCTTATGTTTTGAATAGGCCAGAGATCCTAGATGTTAAAGGCCAGTGCGCCTGTATTTGTACATGTCTCAATTTTAATATAAAATACATCGTTGTGTGCAGAATGACCACGATAAAGGATATGGGGGATTAAACTCCACTGGTTAGGGAAAGGGAGAGGCCTAAAAGTTAAGGAAAAGGGATAAGCTAGGGAGCTTAAGCCAAAAAGGAATATTATATTAATATTTATTAAACCATAAAGTATGGATAATTATTTTATCCTAAGTTCTAAAGTTGGGGACAAGTGGGCCAAAATAGCTCCCAACATTACAAGTGTCAAGTTGGGGACATGCATACATATTGTTGGGGCTTAGTTCATTTTCCCTTCTTGATCCATAATCACTTCCATCATTCAGACATCCAGCCATTATTCCATGAGCATTCACACACCATTGAGCTATCTTTAGTATCTTCATGACTATACCTGAACCTGTATTCATAGACTTTCTCTGTTTGTGTAGCTGGTTAGCTTGGGAGCTAGACTGAAGAAGAGGGTTGTCAGGCCCGTGGGATATTGAAGAGGTGGGTTTTCAGGCTCGTGAGAAATTATCTGGGTGAGAGAATTGTTGGGAATTGATTTCCTGAAGATGCTAAATTGTAGCTACAGTGCTATGAGACTTCTCGTCCGGTCTGTTGTTGAAGCCCAGAAAGGAAGTGGGGAAGCCAAAGGACTATTGAGCAAAGAAGGGGCACACTTTATGGGTAGGATAGGCATGTGGGGAATGAGGGACCACAAGTTGCTAGTTGAGTTGGCACTTGAGACATAGTCTTTCCTGTTGTCTATGAACCTTTAACCTCATTAGGAATCCCTTTACATGGGTGGAGTTTAGTCCCAGATCGGGGGTGACTCACTGTTGAGAGTGATGAATAGTGTGGTCTAAGGTTGGAAGGTTCATGGAAGGTCTGTACGCAATTGGTGACATTCTTACCAAGATAAGTGCCAATTGTGTGATAAATTTATATGTTGTATTGTTATTTACGTGCTTATTTTTATGGGTTATCATTTGTGCGGTTATAACTGTGTTTATATTTATGGTTATTTCCCCATATATGATGCACGTATATGTTTACTATTATTTTTGTGTGAATACATGTATTTATAGATGTATTTGTATGTTTATGTTTTATATATAATGCTTCTGCAAGAGTTCTGTGTGTGTATATTTTAATTGCATGAAGTTCGAAAAATTTATGTGGCATATCTCAGTTGGGTGTTGGGCATGTTATAGTATGTTTCACAGAGAGAATAGTAAGAGTTCTCTATCATAGCATGGCCCAACATGGATGGTCTGGGATGTTACATTGTTGTTCTGATATCTTGACAGAGTTCAAGTTCTGGAAACCTTCCTTATGCGAAGTCTTCCCTAAAACTTCTTGCATTTTTTCTAACTTTTCTTTCTTCTTGCTGAGTTTGATAGCCTTCTTTCCTATAATCTGAGTTACTGGGTTCATCTTCCCATTTTGATTCTTACCTTCTCTCGACAAGGTAACTTCACACTGTCGATGATATTTCATATGGTTCAAGGGTGATACTTCTTCTCTGTCTGGGGTAGGTGCTCTACTATCCTGTACAGATAGGTGTTTCATGTCTTCCTATGTTATTTCAACGTCGACGTCCAAATATCTGGTCCTTATTAGCTTCGACTAGTCTTGTTTTTCATTCAGTAAGTGCTCTATTCTCCTAGCCATGAAATCTCTTAGTTTTTGTTTTTTCTATTCTAGATCATTCTCTTCTTGTTTCCTTTGTATATGATCTTTCTCAATCCAGGTTTTTCCTAGCAAAATAGAAAATGGGGCATTGTTCTCAACAAACTTAATGATCCCAAATTCTTCTTCTGTCAAAGTGCCATGAGAACTCATAGATGACTCGGTAAGTCTTCCACATAGGGTTATTATCTTTCCTCTAAATAATATTATTCCTCCTAATGAAGGAACCTTAGTAGGATTTCCCAAAATTTCCCAAGTTCTTTCTGTCATGATATTCACCTGTGTTTCCTCATCCAGGACACAGTCTATGTCAAAGTCTCATATTCTTGTTTCTATGTACTCTTTCTCTTTTAAGGTCTATAATAAACTGGTGTCTCTGTGATCATTCAGGGTTTCTTTCATCTACAATAATAAAGTCTATGATCATTTCTGGGGTTCTATCATATCCTTAGTTTCTTGGCTTGTCTCATAGTTTCCTTGTCTCATATTCATATTTTCAATTTTTGCAATCATTCTATGGCAATCCAACAGTTCATGTTCCACAGATTTACAACAAAGACAACTAGGACCTCTACGATGGAATTCTTTAGCAAGATGTCCCAGTCTTCTACAACTATAACAAAGATTTAATCCTCTCTTTCTTTTAAATGACCCCCAACCTTTCCTGTACTGTGCATTGGGATCACAGTAACTAACCTGCAAATTTTTTTTTCTAGGATCCTGCATCCATTTGTTAGTCCAAACATTCTTTATATGCATAGGAATAATATCTCTTTCATTATTTCTATTAGATCTATTCATATCAAATCTTCTTTCTTCTAGTTGTACCCTAGTTTTCCGATTAGGACCAAATCTATTAAACATACATAGATCCATTCTTTCGAAGTAAAATTTTTCACTTATCTTACCTTTATATGAGCACAAAGCTTCAAGATCTTACCTCTTTTCCTCAGATCAGACTTCTCTTCTTAGCACAGATCTTCGCAAGTCAAGTAGAATACTGCGCACTAAAGTAGAAGATCTACGCACATAACTTTCTCTTTTCTTAAGTTCCTAGAAATCATAGTTTCGGTCTCGATAATGGAACCATTTGTTGGCATAGGGGCAGACCCAGGGTTCAACGCTTCAATAGCGCACCAAAAAAACCCTAACTACCGGCCCTTTTGGAAACACCTGCAAAGCAGATGAAGTCTTACATGAGGTAGAGTTAGGGGTGGTTGCAGGACTTAGATGACTGCAACCTAGCTGGGACACAGATCTATGATTATAATACCTTAGCAGAGAACTTACAAGTTAACATTCATTAGCAATTATCCATTACTCACATCTCATATTCAAGCTCTAATTATAGAACAATGTAGTATTCAACCAGATCTAACACATCTAAGCACTTAGCATATGGAAAGAGATCAGATCTAGCATTCATTCACATTACTAAGCACTAAGATATTGAATCTAACATATATCATTGTACAAAGAATACATCACATCAATAACATAACAACTATAATGCACACAACAACCACAACACAAGATAAACGTGATTCACCCTAGTATGCACAAAGCCTCTAGCTCCTCACTAAGTCGATTCTACCAAGCATCTCTACTTACATTGCCTAGATTTCTATTTATACATTGCAAATTGGGATTAAACATGGGTAAACCCATGGGCCGACATCCCATATGTGTTACATAAACACTAAACCCAAAAGTTCCCTAAAAAGGGGTCGATATATCACAATCTCCTCTTTGCCTGGCGCTCTGTCTTCGACTAGCCTGTTAAAGTCCCAAAAATGGTCAAACATGACCAAGGTTCTCCAAAACTTGGTCGAGGGCCAACACCTCCATGCATAGTTCACCTCCATCCACAATTAGTAATTTGAAAAATACATAAATAAATAGTATTCATGAAATTCTAAACATCTTTCATTTTTCTAATCCTAGATGTTCCCTTGATCCTTTCATTTCCTAATTGAGGGAGTGGAAATGAAATTCCTTTTTCCTATTTAAAGAAAAAAAAAATTGTAGTCTAGCATAAAGTACGAGAAGGTTTCCAACATATCTTTACACAGAGCATCATACACTACAACATTACATACAAGAGCACAGAGACATATAGAATATCATACACAAATGGGGGAGAACCATCTATAGATTTGATTATATGATTCTAGAACAACCTTTATCTTTCTATTACTTGATAGTGTATATATATATATATATGTGTGTGTGTGTGTGTGTGTGTGTGTGTGTGTGTGTGTGTGTGTGTGTGTGACATACAGTTACCAGTTGGTTACTATCCTTAACTACTCAGTCGGTAGACTCTCATTGTCTATTCAAACAACTTCTTTAACTCCTACTGTACTCTACTTCTCTAGTTGACTTACGGGTCTATTCAGTGGGGCCAACTAGACCCTACAACATGTCCCCCCTCCTCATTTCCTTGCTTGTCTCGAGCAAGATAAGAGCGTGACAAAATAAAAAAACTTTTCCAAGAACGATTCCCATTATTCTTGTATCTTGCGCTAGTTGGAGTTTGGAGGGGGATCCTTCAAGGGGGGTTGGTACTTGACATTTTCATTGAATCATTTTTCAAAGAAGAATTTATGTAGCAGGGAAGGGATGGTGCAAATAAATTTGTTGTGCAATTCCATATAGAATTTTTTCTTGATGGTTTGAACTGACTCTCTACCTTCAACTTCTTGATTTATGATGTACTCTTTGACAATCCTCTTGACCCGGGCATTTAAGTTTGTTCTTCCTTTGTTTATGATATTGTGCATCAAATGCTCATCGGAAGTGGGTCTGTGCATTAGGTTGATTGATCTGTGTGAATAATGCTTCTGGAATGGCTTCCATAAATCACTCACGCGTTTCTAAGAATAATTGAGGGTGTGCTTCAACGGGCACTATTTGATTTCTTCTTGCATAATTTTTTATGTAATTGATAATCTTATGCTTCCACCATTCACGTATGTCTTCCGAAGTTAGCATCCAAGTGCATTTTTCCTGTTGATGCCCAAGTTTAGAACTATCGGCAACAGAACCAATGTTGTAGTCTAGGGGAAATTACAAGAAGGTTTCCAACATATCTTTACACATAGCATCATACACTACAACATTATACAAGAGAACAAAAACATATATAATAACTTACAAAAATGGGGGAGAACCATCAATAAATTTTATTATATATGAGTGCAAAACAACCTATATCTTTCCATTAAGTGATAATGTGTGTGTGTGTGTGTGTGACATACAATTACCAGTTGGTTACATTACTTAACTACTCATTCATTCTACTCTAACTGTTTGTTTGACTGACTTCCTAACTGACTATTTCAATCAACTTAGCTAGTTGACTAATGTGGCTGGCCGGCCCCACAACACTTCCAATTAAAAGTCACTTTATTTCTTTTATTTTCAACTTGTAAAGTATTTTTTCAAATATCAAAGTGAGTATAATCTCATTTTCTCCCTTTTATAAAATATGCATATATATACACAAGAAAAAATGATAAATGCATTTTTCATTTCTCTATGCCAAAATAATTATGCAATCCAAAGGATACTTTTCTCCTAAATCATACACATATAAAAACCAAATTCAATACCAAGGGTGATCCCAGGTTAATTCAAATCATTCAAATATTTAGTACTCAGAGATAGATATCATCACTAAAACTATTGGATTACCCTACGTCTACAATTCTTCAAGTCAATGATACCAATGGTGAGACTAAGCTCACTCAAACCCTTCAAGTATCCATTTTCATGGTGGGATATTTGTCTTGAAGTTATGAAACTTTTAAACTAACCCTATTACCTCTAGTGAGAGACTAATGGACAATAATGATCTAGGTGGATATCGATGGCCACCCAGCTCTTCCAACTAGCTCACATTCAGTTTTCATCTTGTCATTTTGTTTCTATTTTTTTGGGTCCTAAACTTTTGGGATCGTTTTAAGGCCCTAACCAACGTTTTTTGGGCCTGCCATAGTCACACTATAGATGTATTCAGAGTGTGATGACGCAATGTGTATTCCTTGGATATACCTTTCCAATGGGATATCATGTACCTAAAATAGACATTGTATGCAAAAGCTATAATCCCTGGAAGTTGATGTGCCAACTTATCCCATCAAGGCCCACATGACTTTAGGCGCTTCATCTCCTAGGGTTAGGTTTTTGGATGTCTAGGGTTTTATGATTACTTCATGATGATAAAAAGGACTATATGCCTCATTTTAATTTTCTCAGATGAATGCATGTAGCCACCACATATCTTCTCAAAGAGTAGCTACCACCATTCGAGCAAGATTGTTTCATTCTACATTTTAGAGTTTCAACAGATTTATTCATTGAATAGAAGTTAAGTTTTACTTCATATTCATTATTGTTCCATGTATATCTGTGTTAATGTTATATATATGTGATTCATTTCATTCCTCTCAAAAATCTGGATCAGTGATATCGTAGCAGTCTTCTCTTCATTTGTTTCTCTGTGCATGTCTCCAATGAGGTTAGGGTATACGCAATTGTGACATGAACCAACTGAGCCTTTGCAAGATAAACCTCTTCGAACTCGATGAATGCCCATGGGGGAAGAAAAGAGAGACAATGGGGAAAGATATACCTTTAAAATGTTTCTCAAGGAATTCCTCACATGACAGAGGAACGAGATGATGGATAACTTTGTGAAAATCCTTTGATGACTACCAACATGTGATGCATATTCCTCGAGCGGAGGGGATGCCCCCTTCAAGGTACAAATAATTTTTTATATTCCTATATTTGAAGGTAAAATAGATGAGGATGTTGTAGACAAATGGTTAAACCTTCTATAAGGGTATTTTTCTATCCATAACTTTTTCGATAGAGAAAATATTACATTTATGCTCATTAAGGTCGTTCCCCATGTCAAAGATTAGTGGGATACTTTCTATGAGCAAAAGGAAATATAGGTATTTACATTATTTGTAGTCGTGCCCATTTGGGGTTGTTTGAGGGATGCTTTTAAGGAAAAATACTACCTTTCTAGAAGTTATGATGGCTTATATACAAGATGGACAAAAATTCTCCAGGAAAGGGGCCAAACAATGTCAGATTTCACCAATATCTTCCATACCTTGCACATCAATTTGGGTATAAAATACTCTGAGAAACATCTGGTGCTCAAGTATCGTGATGATATGGATAGATACATCTAGACAGAAATGGAGTTTCTGGACATCTCTTCCTTGGGTGCGGCCTATTGATATGTTGTCAAAATTGAGTAGAATATTAAACAAAAGAAGCAATGATTTGGGTCTACAAAAACCTCATAGCAGAAGAAGGGAAAATGAAACCCCAACCCGCAGAACAAAGGGTAGAGAAAGGATGGAAAATCTCAGGAAATCCACTCTAAACCAAAAACAATGAAGGACAATGTGAAGAAAAAAAAAGACACCGGGAAGTGGTGTGAGTTCCATAAGAGCCCCTGGAATAACACCACTGAATTCCGCTCAAAGAATAAATTGGTGGCCAAGGTGATAGCCTCTGAATTATATGTGGGCTGTGACTCTGATTCAGAACCAGAAAAAGGGAGACAAATAATTGATGTAGAACCCAGTTCCACTATTTCTACCACCAAGGTCCAACGTAGAGATCCCAATGAACCAGAGGAAGGTGAGCACCTCATTCATTCACAAATGTGGGTGAAGGGTATTCTGTTGGACTTCATCGTTGATATAGGTATCCAAGAGAAAATCATCTCAATCAAGGTCATCAAGCGGTTGGCTCTGCTGACAACACCACACCCTTCTAGAAGGTTTAACCACTTATGTACGACATCGACCTCTGTTTGAAATTCAAATATAGGAATATAAAAATTGATTTGTACCTTGAATGGGGTGGTTCCTTCTCTTGAAGTGGATGTGTTGCTTGTTGGAAGATGTCAAAGGAATTTTGCAATTATTTCCATCATCTCATTCCTCTGTCGCTCAAGGGCTTCCTCGAGAAAATATTTGAAGGGATATCTTGTCCTGTAGTATTTTGTTTTTCCTGCCATGGGTGGTTTCTTGGGAATGCGAGAGCAGTTTTCCTCAAGAGAAACAATTTCGAGACCCAACTCTCTATACCCTGACTGCGTCAGGCACATGCATTAAAAAAAATGACAAGGAACATACCGCTCTGATGCCACTGATCAATATTTATGAGAAGAACAAAATGAAACCATAGTTTAATGATATTAACATAGAAACACATTGAAAAGTAACATAGATACAACAAAAAATGGTTTATATTAAATAAGAAATATGATGAAAACTGTAAAATGCAGACTGAAAAAAATCTTGCTAGAATGGTGGTAGCTTATCTCTGAGAAGTGATTTGATGGCTACACTCATTAACAAGAAGATGAACACAATGAGGATTTGAAGGAATTTTTACAATACATATGAATTCCAAAACACTAGACATCCAAAAACATAACCCTAGGAGATGAAGTGCCAAAAGTCATGTGGGCCTCGTTGGGGTAAGTTAGTACATCAACTTCCTGGGGTCGTAACTTTTGCATACGATCTCATTTTAGGGTGCACTATATCTTGTTAGAAAGGAATTGATGAGGAAAATCATTTAGGGGGCTCAATCAGATCCTTTAGCCTTCATTGAGGAGCCTAATCGCGAGAAAGCGTCATTTAGGCCCTCAAAATGGCCCCGGAGGTTCAGGAACCAAAAAACTGCTAAAAATAGTAAGTTGCCAAAAAACTATTTTGATCCATTTCGATAATGTGGGTGGCCATCGAGATCCTCCAGGATCAAAGGATTCCATATCTTCAACCATAGATTCCTTCCAGATTTTTCCCTCTTCTAAGTCGATTGTCTCCTTGATTGACATGGGCTCATCATCAGTGGTAATTAACATGAATGTGAAACATAAGTCGAGCATAATCTACCTTTTGACTCAATTTCTTACTCATTATAACCTCCTTATGAATGGGGTTGGTTGTTCCACCTCTTCTTTTCTCTCAACCAACTTATCTAAATCATTTTTTTCATTCCTATGTTCAAACCACACCTTCTTTAGATTATTCTCGGGTTGAACAATTTATTCATGCTCAAACTTACTTCCAACTTCTCTGAAGACCACATCTCAAATGTAGACTATTTTCCTTGATGCGGGATCCCAGAGATTATGTCCTTTCATTCCTTCTTTGTAACCAATGAAAATACACTTGACTTTCTTCTTGTCTAGATTCCTCCTCTTTTCCTTGGGAACATGCATCACAACCAAATACTTTGAGATGTGAGACCGATGGATTATTACCATACCATACCTCATGTGGAGTCGTTTCAAATAACACTAACGAAAGAGACTTATTCAATACATATTTGGCAGTGTTGACTTCCTCCACCCAGAATTCTTGTGCGATCTCAACACCATTGAGCATGCTCTTTTCCTTTTCCATCGATGTTTTTTTCATTCTCTCAAGAACTCCATTTTTATGTGGGGTATATGGTGTGCAATGTTTTCTTCCTATTCCACACTATTGGTAGAACAGATTAAATTATTTTCCGCATAATTCACCATTGTTTATTCTCAACACCTTAATCCTCTTATCTGTGTGGTTTTCTACAAGAGATTTAAACTCTTTGAATTTCTCTAAAACCTACTATAGCGGTAAAACCACCCTATGGACTACACTAGGGTTCAACATGTAGGCATATCTAACTGTCTAAAAGTCTCCTAGATTTCTAACTACCCCGAATATACCCCACATTAATACATGAAAGACAAAATGAAAATATCAGGTAACTTTACCTTTTACTCTGCATCCGGTGTCGATCCTCTCGCATTTGATAGCTCAACTGACTACAAGCCTCCTCCCAAGGATGGCCTGCATTCACAAACAGATAAACTTGAAACTACAAAACATGCATCTCATATATAAATCATGGGTTAGATGTTAGAATAAATCATAAATCAAACCCAAATATTTGACACATCATATTTCGGGACATGAAAAGTATTTATTTTATTGATATCACAATGTTTACTTACAAAAAAGGTCGGTGACTGCTCCACAAACCTGGTCCGAGCTCCTCTTCACCAAGCTCCAACTGCGCTTCTATGTATCTTTCTCCTCTCACACTTATTCTAGGGAAGTGGAATATGCTTATGATGGAGGAAAAAAGAAAGAATGGTAAATTCTAATGCAAATCTCACAAGGTGGATGCAATTATTTGGGGAAAGGGGGAGATGTGAAATGAACAGAGTTCCATTGTTCTTATACCTATGTTAGGAATGAGACCCCAACACCTCCTTTTCTATGAAAAAAGGATGGTTATTCGGTTAGGTGACAGGCTATAGGCGGTGGATCAACCCTTAGCCCTGTTTCATGTATAAGTGAATTCTATGTTTGAGGAAGGGTTGGTTGGCCATTCCCTAGGAGCCCCCTTAACAGTATTATTATTCTATAGAATGTGTTGGCTAACCCTTCCTCGTGATCTTCTATAACATGAATACTATGCTTGAGGAATGAAAGGATATAAATTGTCTATGCTCCCACTTGAAAAAAATACTATGCTTTGTTGGATTAATGAGAGGGGGGGTGAATCAATAATGAGAAATTATATTACTTTTAACCAAATAATGTTCTTCAACAATATTTAGCAGTTTCTAATTAGAATTCAATATATCATCAACAATATAATTGTAAACAACATCACATCACAACAAATACATAATACACCATAATTTACATGGAAACCCAATTGGGAGAAAACAACAAAATGATTTTCTTATATGTAAAAATAATACATTCATTGGAAGCATCAACTTCCTGATTCTCCAACTACAATTGGAAAGAGGCTCCAACCCCCTATTCTCGGGATGAAACCTAAAGTAAGCTACAACTCCATAAATTCTCTAGCTCCAACCAGAAGGAGGCTACAACCACTTGATTTATCCGGCTCCAACTGGAAGGTGGGTACAACCACCTATCCTTGCCCCATCATGTTGCATTGAAATATAAGTGTAGACCAACTGTCACTACCACAATCACTTCCACTACCACTGCCACTACCACTATCATCATCACTATCACTATCACATCAACCTATAACCTATCAACCTATCACTATATACCATGAACCAACTGTGTACCAACATTTGAACTATAACATGCATCAATCATCAACCATAACATCAACCATGAATACAACCTATACCATATACCATATCATCAATAATGTATAGACCTGTACAATATCATCAATGAAGTATCTCAAAGAACCAATGCATGTCCCTCATGCATATGCCACCATACACCATGAAATCAAGGACATGAACTATAAAAATCATATCATATAATGAACCATATATAATGGTTCTCCTCACTCATCCAAACAACCAATATATACCATATCCAAATACCAAACCAACCATACCAAGTATGCCTCAAGCATACACCATATTATGACAAAAAGTATCCATCAAAACGAATATACAACCATACCAATACCTCTGTAGCTGACTTGAAACTCTGAGATGCTGACCTGTAAACTTCCTTCAAACTTCAGGGACTTAGTACCAACATTTACTCAGTATTTCATGATCTTTTCACAATTCCATGACTTTCTCCTCTACTACCCTATGATATCTATGCTTTACTCTATTGTAGACTGTGTACGTCATCTCCCTTCTGACTTGTAACCTATAGATACCTCAAAAAGTAGGTTTAATCAAGCTTGTTGCAACTCTGATACTTTCACCTTCAACCTTCCTCAGAAAGTACCATCACAACCTTAGAAAAATGATCACTAGTTCAAAAGATAGATAATCAATGAATGAATGTGTAAATGTGATGTGGATGACTCCTTGAGGTGTATTTATACTTGTGATAGGTAACTCCTTTCTTTAATTTAGGGATTCTATAGTTTTATTGTTACAAAAAATTTATCCGTTCATTAAGGACTTGTAACCAACTAGGGGATTCTTGACCACTCTTCGGGGCTTAGAACTTCTGAAGTTCATATATCCCTAACAGTGAGGAACTACGTGGAGTTCCACATATCAATATAAATTGCACGACGAGTACTATATATTTATGAGTTTTTTCCCTTCATTTAATCTATCCTTCATTTGCATGTTCCTCATTCAAATTTGCATACCAAAACCACACCGTCAAGGGCTGACATCAATGAAAACCAAACTATAATAAATATCCCCCTTCGACATTGATGGAAACACTTAGGCCTAGTAATACTTATTCCTATTCTCCTCCTGTGACCATTACTCCCCTGCTCTTTGTCTGTCTCCATGCCTTTCTCTATCTCTCCCCCTTTGACATAAATGGGAAAGGGTAATACTCCTCTTGGGGTTTCTCCCCCTATCTACAAGCGTATATTGTCTCTACTGCCCTTTCTCTTCATGGTGCTTCCTCACATAACTCTCTCATGTATATGACAATAATTGAAAAGGTTATTTACTTGAGATTTTTCAAGACTTATTTTCTTCTCCATCTGTCCTATTAATCTTGATGCCATGTTAATCACCATGGGGTAGAAACCACTCCAAGATTCTATCGTAGATACTCAAAGGTTTCCCTTGCAAGAGGTTTGGTGAAGATATTTGCAATATCCTTCTTTTTCCTAACATACTCTATCTTGATGTTTTTCTGTATATCATATTCCTATAGAAAGGGACACTTGATCGAAATTTGCTTCATCTTACAATGCATCATTGTATTCTTGTATATACTGATCGCACGGGTGTTATCACAAAGTATTGAGATGGGATCATCACACTTTACTTATATATTTTGTAAGGCCTTCTTCATCCAGAGAACATGAGTACAATAAGTCGATGTTGTAATGTATTATGCTTATGCTGTAGACAAGGATAATGATGATTGATTTTTGTTAAACCATGATACCATACAGTCAACCAAGTAGAAAGTTTCTCCACGTGTACTTATTCTATCATCAATACAACCTTCCCAATCTTCATATGTATAGATCCTTCCCTTTTAGATACCAAAATATAAACTCTTTTGTACCTTTGAGGTATCTGAATATTCTCTTTATTGCCATAACATATGATTCCTTTGATGTTTCTTGAAACCTTACAGCTTGTCCAGCTTCCTGCATCACATACGATCTGGAAGTTGTTACATAGAGTAAGTTTCCAATCATCGATCTATAATGTCTCTAATATGCATCTTTAGAATCATCATCCTTACTTAAATTGTAATTGGTCTGCATAGGTGTACTAACTGGTTTGCAATATGTCATTCCAAACTTATTCAACATTTTTCTAATATAATTAGTATGAGAGATAAATATACCTTTGTTTCTATGACATATCTGGAGACCCAAAAAGAAAGACAACTCTCCAAGTAAAGACATCTCGGATTCATTTTGTATATATTTGGAAAATTTCTGAATCATCATGCCATCATCACTTCCGAATATAATGTCATCAACATAAAATTCAATTATCAGGATACTATCTTAATTTACCTTTATGTAGATATTGTTTTATGCATTTTCTTTCTTGAACCCTTGTTCTTGTAGGTATCTATCTAGTCTTGAATACCACGTTCTCAAGGCCTTCTTAATTCCAAATAATTTTTTCTTTAACTTGAAAAGGTAATATTCCTTTTCTCATAACATAAACCCTTCATGTTGTTCGATGTATAATTATTCTTCTAATTATCCATTTAGAAAGGT
Organism: Picea glauca; assembly: GCA_000966675.3. Lineage (NCBI taxonomy): Eukaryota > Viridiplantae > Streptophyta > Pinopsida > Pinales > Pinaceae > Picea > Picea glauca. The sequence goes on from JZKD02S1312533.1 coordinate 435,373, forward strand.
TGATGTTACATATATATGATAGACCTTTATTCTCTTTGAACAAGCATAGGCTAAGATCAATTTGATTGCTTCCATCCTGACAACTGGGAGAAAAGTTTCTTCAAAATATATACCTTCAACTTGAGAATATCCTTTGCACACTAATCTTTCCTTGTTCTTGGTAACTTGTCTACCCTCGTTTAAGTTATTTCTGAAAACACACTTTGTACCAATCGATTTCTTGTTCTTTGGCCTTAGAACTAGTTCCCATGTGTCGTTATTCTCTACCTGAACTAATTCTTCATCCATATCTTTGATTCATTTTTCATCCTTGCTAGCTTCTTTAAAACTGCTTGGCTCAATAGTAGATAGTAGTGCTAGGTGTTGTTGTTTTGGTGAGTGTATTATTCTTCTAGTTTCAACTCCTGCATATTTATTTCCAATGATTTGTTCTGAATTTTTTTGCACTCATCTTCCAGGTGCCTTTAGAGGTACCTGAAAACACTTTTGTTCTTTCTCTAGTTATGGATTCTCTTCTTCTTCATCTGATTCTTCATTTACTTCTTCTTCTTTCAAATCTTCTCTGTGATCCTTTTCCATTAAATCTTTTCTACTTTATTTTATGTTTCATTTTTCTGTATCATCAATCATCACACTGATGCTTTATACTATTGTGTTCAATATTAGATTGAATCATTTTTATGATTTCCTTTTTCTTGAGTATCCAACCAGTATGCCTTTATCAACTCAAGAATCTATTTTGCAAATTTTTCCATCTTCTCTTTTGATGTAGCATTTTCTTCTAAAAATTATGAATTTCTTCAAATTTATTGGTATTCCTTTCCATAGCTCGTATGGATTCTTATCACTATTATTTTTTAGCATCCCTTTGTTCTAAATGTGAACTGTTGAATGCACTACTTGTACCCAAAAGACATTTGTAAACCTAGAATCCATTAACATGGTTCTAGTTATTTCTTGTACTATTCTATTCTTTGTTTTGACAACTCCATTTTGCTGAGGTGTCCCATATACTGATAATTTCCTCTTTATCCCATGATCGCTACAGAATTCCATGAAGTCCGTTGATGTAAATTATCCTCCATTGTTTGATATCAAGAAGTTGATTTTCAAGTCTGTGTCAGTTTCAACCATCTCTTTGTATGTCTTGAAGTTTTCAAAAGCCTCTGGCTTCTTCTTGAGAAAGAAAATTGCAGTCATTCTTATGTTTTCATCAACCAGTAGCATGAAGTATTATTCACCTTTCAGTCCCTTCATTCTTGTCGATCCAACTAGACCAGTATGCACAATCTCTAGTGGTTTTTTTTTGGAATACTCCTTTGATTTGAACTTGGTCTTCGTTTGTTTTCCATGTAGACAATGCTTGCATAGAGTATTTGTTGGTTTTGAGATCTTCTTATGGATGCTTGTATAATTCTTTCTCTGCTTATGGATGCTCTTCTTCTTCATCTGATTCTCCATTTACTTCTTCTTCTTTCAAATCTTCGTGATCCTATTCCATTAAATCTTTGCTACTTTATTTTATGTTTCATTTTTCTGTATCATCAATCATCACACTGATGATTTATACTATTATGTTCAGTCTTATATTGAATCATTTTTATGCTTTCCTTTTGCTTGAGTATCCAACCATTATTCCTTTATCAACTCGAGAATCAAATTTCTGAATTTTTCCATCTTCTCTTTTGATGTATCATTTTCTTCTGAAAACTATGAAGTTCTTCAAATTTGTTGATATTCCTTTCCATAGCTAGTATGGATTCTTATCACTATTATTTTTTAGCATCCCTTTATTCTGAATGTAAAATGTTGAATGCACTACTTGTACCCAAAATACATCTGTCAACCTAGAATCCATTAACATGGTTATGGCTATTTCTTGTACTATTCTATTGTTTGTTTAGACAACTCCATTTTGTTGAGGTGTCCCGGCTACTGAGAATTTCCTCTTTATCCCATGCTCGCTACAAAATTTCATGGAGTCCTTTGATGTAAATTATCCTCCATTGTCTGATATCAAGCAATTGATTTTCAACTCTATCTCAGTTTCATCCATCTCTTTGTATGTCTTCAAGTTTTCAAAAGCCTCTGACTTCTTCTTGAGAAAGAAAATTGCAGTCATTCTTATGTTTTCATCAAATAGTAGCATGAAGTATTATTCACCTTTCATTCCCTTCATTCTTGTCGGTCCAACTAGACCAATATGTACAATCTCTAGTGGCTTTGTTTTGGAATACTCCTTTGATTTGAACTTGGTCTTGGTTTGTTTTCAATGTAGACAATTCTTGCATAGAATATTTGTTGGTTTTGATATCTCGAGAATTTCTCTTATTGCTTCCCTTTTTCTGACCTTAATGATATTATCAAAATTATGTGACCCATTCATCTATTCCATAACCAACTTTCATCATCCTTTCCTGAGAAACATATTTCCTTTCCAATTTCATTTAGAACATATATGTTGCTTGGAGTTCTTACAGTTGTAGCCACAAACTTGCCTTATTTTTATTTCCTTATCTCACGCTTCTTTGATTCAAACATAAATATGTGTCATTGATCACACATTTGACTTACACTTAGCATATTATGTTTCATGTTTTGAACCAATAAAACATTTTCTACCATTGAATCCTTACTTTCGAGATTGACTATGCCTTTTCCAATAATTTTTGTTGAGTTGTCATTCCCAAATGAAAATTATTCATCTATTTCCTTCTTCAAAGTCAGAAACCTATATTTATCACCTGTCATATGCTTTGAGCATCCACCGTCAACATAGTACCACATTTATTATGTTGAGCTTGTAGATAAAGGTTTCATTCTTTAGTGTTGAATTGATCATTCTTTCTTATCCATATACTTTTGGTTCCTACTTATGACTTTTGATATTTTTGTTTGGTTCCCTTGGAGTAATAATGAGTCTACAATATTTAGCCATATGTTCAAAGTTTTTTCACTTCTAGCATTCGACCTCATCACTTAATGATCCAAATATGTTGTAGATTTCGTTATGTGCTTCTTGAAATCTTCTTGGATAACTATTTATTTTATAGACTTCATTGTTGATTATGTACTTGGTATTGGATCTACAATCCCTAACATTTTGCCATAAATTATTACATGAATAACATGAACTAAGAAAAATAGTTTTATACCTGGGAGTTGGAGATATTTTGAATGGTTCTACTCTTCTGAATCCTTTTTCTTATTGAGGTATTTCTATAGCTAGACATTTATGATACTAACTTATGAATATTATAGGTGGTGCAATGTCTTTGTAATCTTGTTCTTGGTTCTTCCTGTCTTCTTCTTTCTCAAAGTGACCTTCGATGGCTTCGACATATCTTCTCGGTTCTGCTTCGTTTTCTATCGTTTTGGAGCTTGAATGTTTCCCTGTCTGTCTCTAGTTGTATCCTATTCCAGATCTATCATAGTAAGGTATTTGATTTTTAATGATATTATCCAATATCCTAGTGTTGTTTTGTTGCATGTCCTTCTTCTTAAGATATTTTCTTAGAGTGACTATCTCTGCTTCTAACCCTTGAATCATCCTATCATTTTCATCTAACTATCCTTTGAGTTCTTTTTCAATTTTCTCTTCTTCTTCTACCTATATTTTTAGCTTCCTAATTGTCTTCTTGACTTATTTGGAGTTGGAATTCTGAGATTCTTCTTTCTTCTTTAGTTCTTCCTAGAGTAACTAGTTTTTCTTCTTTTCCCTCTTTATAGATTCTATGGAACTCATCAATTCTTCTCTGTAATTGAATTTTTCCTTTTAGTATTCTTCTTCAGATCCTTCTTCGTGAGAGTCTTCTACTACCATAAAAATTACTCTCTGTATATATCATTGTTGTTGTCTTCGTCTTCGTCTGATGAACTGTCTTCCTTGGTGAAAATACTTTTCTTGAAAAAATTATTTTTGTTTCTTCTACTCTTTTGGATTTTCTTTTTATTTTTAGATTCACCTTCTTCATTACTTCCCTTATTATTATAGGAATATTTATTAAAAAATGACCAATACTATCACAATTAGAACATTTAAATGGAAGCATACCTTTGTATCTTTTGTTTCCTCTTTTCATATTTCTCACAAAGTTTTCCAGCTCTTCATCTTCCTCTAAATCATCGTTGCAACTACAATATGACTTTGGATTTTTCTTACCTTTCTTCTTTTTCTTCTTGGATGCCTTGAATGTTGTTTCCTTTGTGAATAGATTGTCTTGCTCTGTCCTAATCTCATAAGCTATGAGTATTATGTACAACTCATCCATGGTCATTGTAGCTAGGTCCACTCTTTCTTCTAGAGATGAAATTTTTGAATCAAATATCATTGGTAGAGATATTAATTCCTTTTTAACAACGACCTATTATTTTATCTCGTCTCTGAACAATTTATAATGTTTACTATTTCATCAACTCGTAGAAAGTAAGCTTCTATTTTTTCATATTCATTCATCTTCAATTGTTCGAACGTGGCTCTAAAAATATGAAGTTTAGTTTCCTTAAATTTCTCATCTCCTTCATACACAATCTTCATTTTTTCCCACATTTCTTTTTTGGATTCACAATGCACAATATTGGTATGTATTGATAGAGTCAAAACATTCTCGATAGTGTTTCTATCCCTTGAATAATTTTCTTCAACTTTATTTCCATATTTATCTGTCAAGACAGTGGTAACTGCTTTGTATCCATCTACTACTTATCACCAAACATTGAATCCTTGTTCTTTTATATGTTGGCATGTTTACAGGAAGAGTGTGCTTATCATTGATGGAAAGAATAGAAGGCAGAGCAGAAGGAAGCGTAAGATAAGGAGGAGGAGTGAACAGTATGCAGAGATCAAATCTTAGAAGAGATAGCACTTTGCACTTTCGAGAAGTGCATTTGAGGTCCAAGAGAAAGACTGGTAGGAGGCGAAAAGGTTGAGACCTTTGAACACTTAGAAAACCTTATAATTCAGAGAGATCAGAAATCTTAGGAGGAAGAATGGCAATGGTCGTTGGATCACCAATACTGAATACCCGATGACCATTAAATCAATGCCCAATGACCAGAGGAAGCGTAGAGGAGAAGTACAGATATGATCCGTTGGATCTGAGGACCGAGGATCAACAGTCATTGGATCCAGAAATAAATGCATGAAGGTTAATCCTTAGGATGAGTGTAGGAGAGAGGACTTGTCAAAGTCCCTAAGTCCCAAAGTAAGAAGGGACTCTCCATCGTCAAGATTGACAGGTGGCACACGATCCTCAACTCCAGAGGAAATCACTTCAAGGATTTTTCAGTTTGAGACTTGAAAAACATGAAGTCCAGAGAGTCGGAGAGCCGGAGTAAACGACAGTCATCACATAGGTTTGAAGTGGAAGGACATGATACACCAGAAGAGGTACATCGCAAAAATATTGAACCATCGATCTATTATTCTGATCAACAAACAAGATTCACTTCAGATATAGAGATAAGAGGAGGTTACGCTCTGGAAAGATTAAGATTGGAAAAACCCGAAGCCCAGAAATCTGAAATGAATAAGGACCATCATATTTGGAGGAAATACAAGGACCGTTGGATCAGTGTTGTTGGTCAGCAGACCACATCCAAAGACCACATCAGTAGATCATGTCAGTAGACCACGTTAGCGAGGATATGTGGTAGACCACATCAGTGAATACACATGGCATAATCAGATGATAAAAAATGTCAATAAGAAATTGGCTCATTCCATGTCAACAAGTGGTGTAAGCAAGTTGCGTCACTATGGGAGAATTGCTTCGGGAGTTCCACCACAAAAAAATGTCAAAAGTCCCAAAGTACCGCAGGATGAAGGTCCGAAGTCACTCCCAGCCATAGATCTAAGATACACTAGGATTTAGGACAACCATTAGATCCAAGAGAATAAAATGTACCACATGAGGATCCATGTCAACAAGACTATGTCAGAAAGGACACATGGCACAATCAAACAATGAAAAGTGTCAAGTTGATTCAGCATTTCAAGTACGTGGAAATCACAAATCTGAGTGACATGTGGTAGCTACTAGGCTCATGACATGTCATAAAGTGATGTAAGTAAGTGACATCACTTCGAAGGAAAGTTGAGAGTTGAGATTGACAAACCCAGAATACCCAAAGGGCTTGTGACCGTTGATCCAAAAAAGACACGCATCATTCGATCATGAACTCCGGGCGAAACTACTTCGGGAAAACATGAAGGAGAAATGTTTAAGATTGTCGAAGGACAAAGTCCCGGAGTGAAGGATAGCCATTGGATTAAAGAGGACACGTGTCAGTGGAATGTCATCTCTAGGAAAAAGAAAAGGAAGGATGACAGAAAGTTGAGAGTTGAGATTGTCGAACCCCGAATACCCGAAGGGATTGTGACTATCGATCCAAAAGGGACATGCGTCATTGGATCGTGGAATTCAAGTGAAATGCTCCGGGAGAAAGAAGATTTTGAGAATCGAAACTCCTGAAGCTCGAAAGTAAAAATCAATCTTGTCCGTTGGTTTGGAGGGCCACATGTCACCTGATCATTGACACTAAGGATCGTGAGTGGATAGAGGAAAGAAGGTAGGAAAGGAATATAGATTGACGTCGTTGATCAAAGGAGAACCATCAATATCATGAGATCGACGGTCCCTTCGTATTGTGGGGCCATAACATGCTCGGGACTTAATTTTTCATGAGCAGGCCGCAATCGAAACCATGGTTTTGGAGAAAGAACGGGTGGAGGCTCGTACTGAATTTTGGGGAAAAAAGAGGGTTTCCCTCAAACCTCCTATGGACATACTCGTAATCGCGTGGTCACGTGAAGTTCATAGCCCAAGGTCATATTGTGAAAAAGAACTAGCGCTCACTAAACAGAGCTCTGGAAGTGCCTTTAGAATAGGCATATGGTCACCTCCAGAGGTCACATGAAGGAAGGGGCTTAGAATCCAAAGAAGCCATAATTAACTGGTTGTAACTGCCAGAACATAGTGATTGTATCGGCCCGTGAACTCGAGAAGCTGCAGGGTGATCGCTAGAGGAGTTGAAGAGTATCGAGGTAACTGCCAGTGGAATGAAGACTGATCATAGAGACAATTGAAAAATGGAAAAGTTTCAAAGTCTGTAACTACAATAGAGAGGATAAGATCAACTATCAAAAAGAAGACGAAGTGTCACACTGCCCGAGAAGGCAAAGAATCTCATGATAAGCCACTAATGATGAACAAAATCGGTATAACTACCATAGAAGATGATGAGTTGCATGAATGATCTGGCAGAAGAATATGCATGATAAATATACACAAAATAAAGAAGAGATTGTCGTTGTTGTTGAGAGTTATTCATGCGGGTTGAACCATGCTTTGTGTAGGAGTTGAAACGAACAAAAGAGGCATAGTGCATAGAATGGAAATAAGAAACAAATAATAAAGTGAAGAAGAAGCAAGGAATGAAAATGAATATCTAAGAGAGGAAGAGAAAGATAAGGTTCTCATACAGAGAAAGAGAAGAAGATCAGGAATCTCAAGAAGATGCGAGCAGGAGGACACTGATGCAAGCAGAGTAGAGCAGCGTAGCAGAACAATGATGAGACTGGTAATCCATTAATAAACATTTTATGACTATGATAAATTTATGAGAAGAAAATATTTATATTTCAGGGTGGTAGGGAGGTGGTAGGGAGGACTATTGTCCTCAGAGTTTCAAGTGGGTGCTTGAACACAGGGAGTTGTAGCTTTCATCTGGTTGTAGCCAGAAAAACTAGGGTGGTAGGGTGGTTCAAGGGAGAACTATTGTTCTTTATTATACAGGTTGGTTCCTGTGTAACTGGAAGTTGGTGCTTCCATCCATCTAGTGCTGGAGCACTCATGGACTTGGTGCTTCCTTCTAGTGGGTGCTAGAGAAACCAGAGATTTTTTTCTCTCAACAAGTTTCTTCTTGCAAAACAGAGATGGTAGAATCAAAGGGAGTTAGAGCTCCTAAGAATGATAATGTACAGAAAATAAATATTACTTATCATATGAAGAAGAAGAGTTTTTTCCCTTTATGGGTTTCCTCAAGAAATATCTGTCTTTGTATATTTCATGTGTGTGATTGATGATAAATATTCTATTTCTTACTTCCCTGCATTATTGTGATCGCCATTGAGTGTTTTGTAAAGATTTTAAAATGGGCATAATTGTTTAAGAACTGTAACAACTGATTCACCGACCCCCCCTCTCAATTATCCAACAATTGGTATCAGAGAAGGTTCATTTTATTTAAAGGTAGATCAACAATGTTAAACATGACAAGTCATGAAGGAACTTCAACCAATAAGGGCCCCCTATTCAATGAAAGAAACTTTGGCTTCTAGAAGGTTAGGATGAGAACCTACATAATGGATTTAGGTGCAGATGTCTAGGATGTGGTAGAGACTGGTTGTGTAAACCCATATGTACTCGGACCATAGAATAAATCCAAAAGATAGGTCACTTTGCATCTAAGTGTCCACACAAGAAGAAGGACCATAACTCTGAAGGTGAATATAAGTACAAATCCAAAAGATTTGATAGAAAGAAAATCTTATGTGTAAACAATGATGACTCTTAAGAAGACACAGATAGTGAGTCTTCCTGTGAAGATAAGGTAAATGACTTCATGCTTATGGCCAAAGAGGATTATGATAATAAAATAACAGTAAGTGATGTTGATGATGAATGATTTGTGGTTGATTTGGAAGGAGAGATGATCAGTGTTTTGGAAGAGATTGACTGACTCAGACTTAAGAAGAGAAAGAAAAAACAATTGTTCATATAGTTTGAGAAAGGTAGTAAAAAACCCGATGAAGACTTTTCCCTGCTAAAAGTGGAGTTAGAAGAGGCAAATAAAGTAGAGGACATTATGAAACAACAATTATCATAGAATAAGGCAAGATGTGAAGTTGTGGAAGAAGAACTAGTGAAAACTAGAAAAGAGTTGGAGAAGTTTAAAGCCTTGTATCACCAGAATTTTTCAGGTATCAAAGCCTCAGAAGGATTAGCCACCATTCTGAATCAGCAAATGAACACAAAGTTGAAAACTGATTTGATTTATGAAGAGGGATCAAGTAGTGGTCAGCCAAGAAACAAAGAACCCATCAAATTTGTCAAATATACAACCAATGACAACATCAAACCTGCAGAAACAAATGAAGATACTCAACCACCAAGGAGGAGTAAAGAAAAAGGTGCCAGAACTGAATTTGTAGAACAAATAAATAATACACCCTCTACTCAAGGAAATCATCAGCATGGAATAAATCGGTCTTCTCAAAGAAGACAACCATTTTCCAGGTACAAAGATTTTTTCTATGGATATTGTTTCTACTAATCTAACTTTGGCTACAAAGATGTAAATTGTTTCTTAAGATTTAGACATGAGCAATCAAGACACCCAAGGAATAAATATCTACCACAACAAAGAATGATAAAACCAAGTAACAATCAACCACAGATTGCAAATGGTCAAATAAAGTTTAGAGACATGCAACTACGGAGGTCAAGAAATAATGAAAAGACAATGAGTAGACAATGTTACACCAATCACTTTGACCTATTGAGAAATGATCTTGAATGTTATAACCATCATAACTTCGGTCACAAGGCTTCACATTTTCATATGAAGAATTACAAAGAAGATCCAAGGATAAAACCATTAGGTAGAAATGCCAGCACATGGAAAAAGAAAGATAGTGAAAAATGTGGTCTAGTACTTTCAGCTCAAAAACAAAAAGACCCCTGGTATTTAGGCAGTGGATGTTCCAAGCACATGACTGGATACAAGGACAAGTCTCTGTGTATAAGTAAAATCATAATAACAAATAATAATGTTGATATTGAATCCCCCCCTGCAAGAAAAGAAGAAGACTCAGATACAATAAAAGAATGGTTTGTTAGCATTTATCCCATGGAAGAAGTAGAAGAAGAATCATGTCATAAGATGGAAGCATAAGTTGCAAAATATTAGAAAAAAGGTTGGGAAGTCAAACACCCAAATAAAGTTCTTGAATAGTTTCATGATCCCAGATGAGATCTTGGATAGTCAGAGATCACCAAATGACAAATCTGGTCTTAGATACAACAAGGAAGAAATCAGTGCTCCTAAGAAACCTGATGCAACTCCTTAATTTGTAAAAAGGGAAAGCAAGTATGACTCAGGTTCTTCATGTTCAAAGAATGAAAGAAATACTACAATATTTAGAAGATCAGATCAAGAAAGACACCCAGAAGCTACTCATACACCTCAAAGTAAGTTTAAAAGAGAGACACCTTCATGGATGAATCAAAGGAGGTGTGAGAGTGTTTGTAACGGTTAATATTTTTCCTTGTGATGAATATGGTCATAAAAGCCTTGGATTGTAGGCATCATATGAGAAAAGTGAATTTTCTGTAATAGAAGATCAGAAAAGAAAGTTCAAGAAACTAGGACACTCATAGATGGGGATAACAAAGACTGAACAAGTGAACATGAGTGAAGTTAATTGTTGAAAAAGTAATTGCAGTCATGTGACAAGCATAGTATAAAATTTCTCAGATGAATTTAGATAAATGTAGAGTAAATAAGCATCTTGGATAAAGAAGGATACATATGGTTAGATATCGATGAAGATCAATGGGCAGATCCAAGGGTTTTTTGAAAAATATGAGCTACAATTGCACAGTGTTCCAGTAGGATAGCGACATCCCCAACAACAACATTCTGATGTACAAAAATGATATACATGACATCCTGTAGAGATAGCAAGAGGAAAGACCTTGTCGGAAAGAGATAATATTTTACCAAAGGGGGAGATCATTCAGAACCAAAGAGAGAAGAGTGATAGGGGGAGTCATTCCGTTATGACAAGAAAAGGTTGATGAAGGAGTCCCAGTAACAGAGATGAGAAATATTGAGTATACTACAAAGGACACATCTGAAGTTGAAGATGAACAGCTCCAAGAATCCAGTATTTCATTCCGAGACTAAGAACATCCCCATAAAATACCATTTTCTGAGAGACAAAGTCACCAATAAGATTGTTCAAGTTCATTACATTCCAACCATAGAACAAATTGCAGACATCTTTACTAAACCCCATTATCAACCTAAGAGAGTCCACCCCGTCAGGGGGAGTATGTGTTGGTTGAATATCTAACACCTCTGCAAAGTACTGTAACATCTTAGGGGGGGGCATGTTTACTTTGAAATTGATGTCAAAGGGGGAGAAAAGGAGTGGTCTGGATGCTATAGTTGGAGGTCCAAGAAGAATAGCACAACCTGTCAGGGTTTCCATCAATGCCAAAGGGGGAGATTGTTGGCATGTTTATAGGAAGAGTGTGCTTTTCATTGATGGAAAGAACAGAAGGCGGAGCAGAAGGAAGCATAATATAAGGAGGAGAAGCGAACAGTATGCAGAGATCAAATCTCAGAAGAGATAGCACTTTGTGATTTCTAGAACTGAAGTCGAGGTCCAAGAGAAGGACTCGCAGAAGGAGCAAAGGTAGAGACATTTGAACACTTAGAAAACCTTCTAAGTCAGAGAGATCAGAATGATTAGGAGGAATAACGACAGTGACCGTTGGATCACCAATCTCGAATACCTGATGATCGTTAAATCAATGCCCAATGACTAGAGGAAGTGAAAAGGAGAAGTATAGATTTGATCTGTTGGATCTAAGCACCGAGGATAAATAGTCGTTGGATACAGAAATAAATGCACGGAGTTTAATCCTTTGTATGAGCGTAGGAGAGTGGACTTTTCAATGTCCCAAAGTCCTGAAGAAAGCAGGGACCATCCATCGTTAAGACTAACAGGTGGCACACAATCCTCAACTCTGGAGAAAATCACTTCGAGGATTTTTCAGTTTGAGACTTGAAAAATCCAAAGTCCGGAGACTCGGAGAGCTGGAGTAAACGACAATCGTCAGATCAGTTTGAAGTGGAAGGACAGGATACGCCAAAAGTGCTACATCATAGAAATACCGAGCCATTGATCTAAGATTTTGATCAACGAACATGATTCACTTCGGATATAAATATATGAGGAGGTTATGCACTAGAAATATTGAGATTAGAAAAAACCGAAGCCCAAAAATTCAAAATGAATAAGTACCATCATATTTGGAGGACATAGGAGGATCGTTGGATCAGTGTTGTTGGTCAATAGACCACATCAAAAGACCACATCAACAGATCACGTCAGTAGACCACGTTAGGAAGGATATGTGGCAGACCATGTCAACAAACCACATCAGTGAATACACGTGGCATAATCAGATGATGACAAGTGTCAAGAATAAATTGTCTTGTTCCATTTCAAAACGTGACTTAAGCAAGTTGCATCACTCCCACAAAATTTCTTTGGGAATTTCACCACCAAGAAATGTCAAAAGTCCTGAAGTCTTGAAGGAAAAAGGTCCAAAGTTACTCTCAGTCATCGATATAAGATACACTGGGATTTAGGAAAACCATTAGATCCAGGAGAAAAACATGTGCCACATGAGGATCCATGTCAGCAAGGACACGTGGTGCAATCAGACAATGACAAGTGTCAAGTTGATTCGGCATTTCAGGTACGTGGAAATCACAAATCTGAATGACACGTGGCATCTACTAGGCTCATGACAGGTCATAAAGTGACGTAAGTAAGTGACATCACTCAAAAGGAAAGTTGAGAGTTGAGATTTTTGAAACCCCGAATACCCGAAGGGATTGTGACCGTCGATCCAAAAGGGACACACGCCGTTCTGAATCGTTCGATCGTGAACTCTGAGCGAAACTACTTCGGGAAAATGAAAAGGATAAAGGTTTGAGATTGTCGAAGGCTAAATTCCTGGAGCAAAGGATAGCCATTGGATTAAGGAGGACATGCATCAGTGGATTTTTGGCTTGGGGAAAAAGCAAAGGAAGGATGAAGGAAAGTTGAGAGTTGAGATTGTCGAACCCCGAATACCCGAAGGGATTGTGACAGTCAATCCAAAAGGGACATGCGTCATTGGATCGTGGACTTTGGGTGAGATGCTACGGGAGCAAGAGGAGTTTGAGAATCAAAAATCCTGAAGCTCGAAAGGAAAAATCAATCTCGTCCATTGGTTTGGAGGGCCACATGTCACCTGATCATTGTTACTAAAGATCTTGTGTGGATAGAGGAAAGAAGGTAGGAAAGGAATATAGATCGAAGCCATTGATTGAAGGAGCACCATCAATATCATGAGATTGTTAGTCTCATTGCATTGCAGGGATAGAACATGCTTGGGCCGTAATTGTTGATGAGCGGGCCGCAATCGAAACCACGATGTTGGAGAAAGGACGCATGGAGGCTAGTAGTGAATTGTGGGGTGAAACGTGGGTTGCCCTAAAACTACCTATGGACACACCCGCAATCGCATGGTCATGTGAAGTTCATAGCCTAAGGTCATATCATGAAAAGGATCTAGTGCTCACTAAATAGAGCATGGGAAGTGCCTTTAAAATATTCATATGGTCACCACTAGAGGTCACGTGAAGGAAGGGGCTTAGAATCCAAAGAAACCATAATTGACTGGTTGTAACTGCCAGAATGAAGTGATTGTATTGGCCAGAGAACTCGAGGAGATACAGGGTGATTTCCAGAGGAGCTGAAGAGTCTCGAGGTAACTTCCAGTGGAATGAAGACTGATCATAGAGACAATTTATAGATGAAAAAGTGTCAAAGTCTATAACTGCAACAGAGAGGATAAGTTGAACTATGACAAAGAAGATGAAGTGTCACACTACCCGAGAAGGCAAAGAATCTCAGGATAAGCCATTGATGACAAACAAACTCAATATAACCGCCATAGAAGATGATGAGTTGCATGGATGATCTACCAAAGGACTAGGCATGATAAATATACGCAGAATGGAGAAGAGATTGTCATTGTTGTTGAGAGTGATTCATGTGGGTAGAAGCATGCTGTGTGTAGGAGATGAAACACACAAAAGAGGCGTAGCACATAGAATGGAAATAAGACATGGAGCATAAAGAAAATAAGAATAAAGGAACAAAAATGCATATCTTAGAGAGGAAGAGAAAGATGAGGTGTGCATACAGAGATAGAGCAGAAGATTAGAAAGCTCAAGAATATGGGAGTAGGAAGACAATGATGTAGGTAGAAAAAAGAAGTGTAGTAGAACAGTGATGAGACTGGTAAGCCATTGATAAATACTGTATCACTGTTATAAATTTATGAGAAGAAAATATTTATATTTCAAGGTGGTAAGGAGGTTCTAGGGAGGACTGTTGTCCTCAGTTTTTCAAGTGGGTGCTTGAACAAAGGAAGTTGTAGCTTCCATCTGGTTGCATCCATAAAAACTAGGGGGGCAGGGTGGTGCAAGGGAGAACTATGGTTCTTTGTTATACAGGTTGGTTCCTGTGTAACTGGAAGTTGGTGCTTCCTTCTAGTGGGTGCTAGAGAAACCAGGGAGTTGGTTCTTCCTTCTAGTGGGTGCTAGAGAAACCAGAGAGTTGGTGCTCTCAGCAAGTTGTTGCTTGTAAAATAGAGTATGTAGACTCAAAGGGAGTTGGATATCCTAAGAATGATAATGTATAGAAAATAAAGATTACTTATCATATCAAGAAGAAGAGGTTTTTCCCTTTATGGGTTTCCTCAGGAAATATCTGTCTCTGTATATTTCATGTGTGTGATCGATGTTGAATATTCTATTGCTTACTTCCCTGCATTATTATGATCGTCATTGAGTGTTCTGTAAAGAGTTTAAAATGACAATAATTGTTTAAGCACAGTAACAACTGATTCACCTCCCCCTCTCAGTTGTCCAACAATATATTCATATTGTATATATAGGCATAGTTCGTTCCATCAAACTGTGGTACCCCAATCTTATCATAATCCATGATATCCTTCTAGTGGACAGATTACTTCTTGAAGGACCTACTCTAATACCAATTGTTGTATTACTGAGAGGTGTGGTGGGTGAATCAGTACTGAGAAATTATATTACTTTTAACCATAATATGTTATTCAACAATATTTAGAAGTTTATCATTAGCATTCAATATATATTTAGCAGTATAATCATAAACAACATCACATCACAATAGATACACAATATACCAAAATTTATGTGGAAACCCAATTGGGAGAAAACCACATAATGGTTTTCTTATATGTAAAAAGAATACATTAATTGGAAGCACCAACTTCTTGATTCTCCAGCTACAATTGGAAGGAGGCTCCAAGCCCCTATTATCAGGATGCAACCTGAAGGAAGCTAGAACTCCCTAAATTCTCTGGCTCCAATCAGAAGGAGACTACAACCCCATGAGTTCTACGCGTCCAACAAGAATCTGGCTACAACCACCTATCCTTGCCCCATTCTATCACCCTGAAATATTAGTGTAAACCAATTGTCACTACCATAGTCACTACCACTATCACCGCCACTTCCATTATCATTTTCATTGTCATTGTTACTATTGCATCAAACTACAACCTATCAACCTATCACTATATACCATGCACAAAATGTGTACCAACATTTTAAATATAAGATGCATCAATCATAAACCATAACATAGACCATGAATACAACCTATATCATATACCATAGCATCACTCATGTATAGACTTGTACCATATCATCAATGAAGTATCTCAAAGAACCAATGCACGTCCCTCATGTATATGCCACAATACAACATGAACTCAAATATATGAGTTATAATATCCATGTCATATACTAAAACAAATATAAGAGTACTCCTCACTCAACAAAGAAACTAATACATACCATATCCAAATACCAAACCAACCATACCAAGTATGCCTCAAGAATACACCATATCATGACAAAAATTAACCATCAAAACATGTATACAACCATACCAATACCTTTGTAGATGACCTGAAACTATACTATGAGATGATGACCTGTAAACCTGCTTCAGACTTCAGGAACCTGGTACCAACATTTACTCAATCTTTCATGATCGTTTCATAGATCTCTGGCTTTCTCCTCTACTACCCGTGCATATCCATGCTTTCCTCTATTGTAGATCGTATACATCTGTACTCTTCTGACATGTAAGTCATAGATACATCAGAAACTAGGGTTACTCAATATTTCTATAAATCCAAGACTTTCGCCTTCGACCTTCCTCAGAAAATACCATCACAACCTTATAAAAAAGATCACTAGTTCACAAGATATATAATCAATGAATGAATGTGTAAGTGTGATGTGAATGACTCCTTGAGGTGTATTTATACTTGTGCTATATAACTCCTCTCCTTAATTTAGGTATTCTATAGTTTTCTTGTTACAATTACTTTTCCCTTTCATTAAGGACTTATAACCCACTACGGGCTTCTTGACCAATCTTCGGGGCTTACAACTTCTCAGGGCCATATATCCCTAACCGTGAGGAATTACGTGGCATTCCACATATCAATAGAAATGGAACAATCATTACTATCCGTTTATGAGTGTCTTTCCTACATTTACTCTATCATTCATGTCCATCTTCCTCATTCAACTTCAGGTAACAAAACCACACCATCAATGGTTGACATCAATGATAACCAAATTGTCAACATGCTTTATGAAAAGTAAACCAACCCTCCCCCATGCTCCCCTGTATGTAAATACAACATTTCATAAATGCTTTGCTAATACTCCCATGGTTTCCCATTGACGCGAATATTAAGCTTGAGGAAGGGTTACCTAACCCTTCCCCAGGAAGTTTCACATAACCCTTCTCAGGATCCCCCATGATGAGAATACTATTGATGATGAAGTGGTGAATGACCCTTTCCCATGCCAACACTATGTGAAAATACTATTGTTCAGCAAAGGCTACACCTCCTTTGATCTAGATCCTATGTAAGAGCCACCAAAATCATTGAATAAACTTATTCTCTAAATATTCCATGAGAATGGACATCTTGTGAGATATGTTAGTGATTTGTTCTTCCATATTTTAAATTCTATCCTCCAACTCATCTGAGGGATTGTTATTGTACTAATCTTCCATGGTTACATTTTTTATACTTTATGTCAACTCTTGGATCCTACAACTTCCCAAAAAATCCCAAGAGAATGTTTCTTTTAGACTAATATTATTTGTAAACTACTATGGACATTCTAAAATAATAGTTCATCACAAAAAATATTACAAGTTTTTCCAATCTATTAATATACAATTATTTGCTTAAGATTCAGATTAAATATTACTTCCTTAAAATGTGAACATATTGAATTAACCTAAACTAAAATGAAACAATATAAGCAATTAACATACCATCCACACATTAAACACTATATATACCCTAGGAAATCCCAATACAAGAAAAACCCAACTAGATGTTAGGCCTATGATTTACTCTTTTCTTCTCAGATATGGAATGTCAACACAAAGAAAGGGACACTCACCATGGATTTTTCACAGACAACATGTTATCGAGGTGGATATCAGTGGCCACCTACCTTCTTCAATTGGCTCAAAACATTTTTCTAGCAATTTTCGTAATTTACTATTTTTAGCAGTTTTCACTTTCGGAGCCATTTTGAGGGCCTAAACGATGTTTTTTGGGAAAACATGTTTGCAATAGGTAAGTTCCTTCAATATGGCACCTACAATTATTATCCTCGACGATACCTTTCTAACGGTCTATCATGCGCCTAAAATGGAGATCGTATGCAAAAGTTACGACCCTAGGAAGTTGATGTACTAACATACCCAAACATGGCCCACATGACTTTTGGTGCTTCATCTACTAGGGTTAGGTTTTTGGATATCTAGGGTTTTGGGAATTCCTTTTTATTGTAAAAAGGCCTTCAGATCCTCATTGTAGTCATCTTCTTGAAAATGCAAGTAGCTGTCACATCTCTTCTCAGAGATAAGCTACCACCATTCTAGCGAGTCTTTCACTCTGTATTTTTACAATCTCTGTACATTTATTTCATTAATAGAAATCGTGTATAACTGTGTCTATGTGTTTATGGTTGCATCTCTGATACATTTCTATTATATTATTGGATATCCGTGATATCTCTGTGCATTTGTTTATTATATCTCCGCTCTCATTTTGTGTCGAAAATAAATCTGGATCAGTGATATCAGAGCAGGCTGCTCTTGATCGTTTTTCAGTGCATGTCCCCCATGAGGTACAAGTATAGAAATTTGGGTCTCGAGATTGTCTCTCTTGAGAATAATCGCTCTCGCACACCCAAGAAACTCTCAATGTCCGAAGAAAATAAAAACGATGGAGCAAACGATCCTATTAGTCTGTTGCTTGAGCAAGCTCTCACACGACAGAGGGACAAAATGATGGAAAACTTTTCCCACATCCGTCAACGCCTCCCGATAGCATCAGGTGCATCTTCATCAAGCGGTCACTTTGGAGGCACCTCTCCTTTTAAGGTATAGGTCAATTTTTATCTTCCAATAATTGAAAGTCAGATAGATGCGGATGCCCTAGATAAATGGTTAAATCTGTTAGAAGGTTATTTCTCTGTTCAAAATTTTTTCGATAGAGAAATGATCATCTTCGTGCTCCTTAAGGCTCTCCCCCATGTCAAACATTGGTGGGAAACTTACTAGGAGCAGAGTTCCACAGAGGATTCTAGAATATATGGGGTCGAGCCCACTTGGGATATTTTTGTGGATGCGGTAAAGGAACAATATTACCCTGTTGGAAACTATGAGGACCAGTACATGAGATGGACCACACTATGGCAAGAGAGGAGCCAAGCAGTTTCGGAGTTCACAAATACCTTCCATACCTTGCACACCAAGTTTGGTATCAAAGACTCTAAACGACATTTGGTTCTGAAATACCGTGGGGCTCTACACAGATACATCCAAACTAAAATGTTTTTTTTGGAAATCTCATCATTTGGTGTTTCCTATAGATATGTCGTTAAAATCGAGCAGAAATTTAAGCACCAGAAAAAACGAGAGTTCAGGTCTGCAAATACAAAAAAACCAAAGTATGACAAAGACAACCCTAACAAACAGTCTCCTGAAAACTAGTCCAAGACATAGGAAAAGAAGGGTCATGGGAAGACAAACAAGGACATCGGAAAATGGTGCGATTTCCACAAAATCCCCCAGAGCAACACCGATGAATGTCACTCAAAATAGTCATTGGTGGCCGAGATCAAAGACAAGGAGCTGAACCCTGATTCATAATCTGATTCTAAAAATATTGGTAAAGGACATATCATTGATGCAGACCCCACTTATATTGTCGCGACCGCAAATATTCAACCAGAAGAACCAACGGATTGTGAAGACGGGGAGCACCTTTTCCATTCACATATGTGGGTGAAGGGGACACTGCTACATTTTATTGTTGATAGCAAAAGCCAGAATAACCTCATCTCAGTAGAAGTTGTTGAACAATTGGGATTGTCGACAACACCAGACCCGCAACCATAAAACATCGAGTGGCTTCGCCAAGGACGACATCTTTCTGTCAACCAACAGTTTCGATTGTCATACGACATCCAACCCTTCAAGGATGAAGTATTATGTGATGTTTCCCCACTAGATGCCTATGATTTTCTCTTGGGCCAACCATATATGTGGAGATGCCATGATGTTTATGAGTCTCTACCCCGTAGTGTCATTGTTACCTTGGGGGGTCATCTCTACAGAATAACAGAGGTAGTTTGAACTATTGTTCCACCTAAAAAGTGTCGCAAGGTAATATCTCATACTACAAAATTCATCTTCTTCACAATCTGTTCAAAAGGGGAACAGAAGGACACTGCAACCACTACAGCCTCACCCCAGGCACCTTCTATCCAACAGAAGCAGGTCAAAAGGTTGCAACAAAGAACAAATATTCCTTATGCACATTTTCCTCTCATGTAGCTCAACTTGTTGAACAACCTCAGCCTCAACAAGTTCTTTACAGACTTCCACAAATTGAGCAACACGATGTCTCCAACAAGGCAAGCAACTCACTAAGATTCAGATTCAACAAATGCTTTTTTATCTCCCCCGGGCACTCAAAAAAATGGAGACCATTTCTTCCTAAGGAAGGAGGATTGATCTGGGTGGATATCGATGGCCACCCAGCTTTTTCAACTAGCTCAAAACAATTTTCTGGCAATTTTGGTAATTTACTATTTTTAGCAGTTTTCACTTACGGAGCCGTTTTGAGGCCCTAAACGATGGTTTTTGTGAAACAATGTTTGAAATATGTAAGTTACTTCGATATTGCACCTAAAATGAATCTCCTCAGTGATACCTTTCCAATGGGATATCATGCGCCTAAAATGGATATCGTATGCAAAACTTATGACCCAGGGAAGTTGATGTGCAAACTTACCCAAACGGGGCCCACATGACTTTTGGTGCTTCATCTCCCAGGGTTAGGTTTTTGGATGTCTAGGGTTTTTGGCATTCTTTTTTATTGTAAAAAGGCCTTCAGAGCCTCATTGTAATCATCTTCTTGTGAATGCGAGTAGCCTTCACATCTCTTCTCAGAGATAAGCTACCGCCATTCTAGCGAGTCTTTCACTCTGTATTTTTACAGTCTCTGTACATTTATTTCATTAATAGAAATCATGTATTACTATATCTCTGTGTTTATGGTTTCATCTCTGATACATTTCTGTTATATTATTGGATATCTGCGATATTTCTGTGCATTTCTTTATTATATCTTTGCTCTCATTTGTGCCGAAAATAAATCTGGATCAACATGGCCAATATATCCACTATAATATCCTCTACTTCCTATGCTCTTCTCGAATATCCAATTCTCAATTCTTTTATCTCTTGTGCAACATTTTTTTAGTAGAAAAAGAATGTAACATGTTCCTTTCCCAGGATCTCAATATTTAACATAGCATGATGGTTGTTTGGGGTTAGGGTTAACATTTTCTCATTCCTCAATCCCTATTTAATGTTAGGACTTTTGACAATCCATAATTTTATTAAAATTCCTCATGTGTGTTTAATTTGATTTGATGTGGCATCCACTTGGTACCATGGTGGTCAACACGATAAGTTAACTAATGGGAGGCATAAATTATGCATACAAACTCCAATTGACGTTAGCTTCACACCATTGAAAATCTCTTCAAGTGTAGAACAACATTCAGAGGCTTGGACCTATGATCACAATTTTTTGGCCCCATAAATGATCGTTTAATCCATCAAATTGGATATAAAAGGTTTTGGACCCTAAACCACCAAATCGAGAGATGCCCCTAAAATGGGTGCTACAAGCCAATAGGTCCAAATTTTCAACTTAGAAAGCACCAAAATAGATGCAAAAATATATAATGAATCATTTTGTATTAGAAGAGAAAATAAATTTTAATATAGTACCTCAAAAACCAATGGAGGAGGGTCCAAGTACACTACTAAATTGTGTAAGGGATTAATCTATAGCACGAGATTGTTATATGTGAAATATGTGACATATATAAAGAAATTAATAGCTACCATGCAATTTTTTGATTAAAAAAGTTAGTGAGGATTTTTTGTTATCTTAGGCGGAATGCTCATGGTGAAGAGATAGTAGTTGGGATTCACAGGTTTCAATGTTGAATTTTTTGGGATTAATTATAGAGTGAATCTAGTATGATTGTGAAAAGCTTAATATTCAAATCCATATACTATGAAAATTGTTATATTTTTCCAATAAGAAATTCAACCTTTACACTTATTCATTATTTCTTAGAGGTGCTTGAATGTCACTATGAGATCACATGATCAATTCTGAAAAAGAAGAATTCAGTAAATTTGGTAGTAGTAGTTCTTAGATGTCCCTTAAAATAATTGTGAAGAGAATTGTCTTTTCTTATGAAATATCGTGAAATAATATTATTGAATGGAAACAAAATTCAAATCAAATCAACACTCTAAGTAAATTTTTCAATGAAAGTAGTAAATTCAAAAGTCCAAAACCAACAATGAAGTGCTTGAATTTAGTTGAACCCTTTCCTACATAATGTTTATCCAATGATGATGTGTCAGGCATGACGGCATTGTTGTGTTGCAAGTAAATTCTTGGAATGTTTTCTTGAATTTATGCAAGAATATTTCTTTCACCTATCATCTCCAAAACTTGTCTAGAGATCTGTTGTGGATATCTTGGCACCACACGCATAATTTTTATTGATTCATCCTAGGGAATCTTCATTGGAGAAAATTCACTCATACCTTGGATGTTTCTATGTTGCAACCTCAAGGGAGTTTCCATCACAATTAGGGAAAGGGTGGTATCATCCTCACTTAGGGAAATAGGGTATCTATACCCTCCATTATTATTGATATATCTTTCCAACAATATATCTAGCATTAAAACTAGGTCATTTCTTCCTTCATATGAAATCAGAGTTGCATGTGTAGGTTCTTTCAGGACATGGAACACTCTTTTGAGAAAATAGTCTTCTTCACTATCTTAGTTTCACTCATACCTTGGACGTTTTAACTTTGCAACCTCAATGGAGGGTCCATCAAAACTAGAGAAAGGAAGATATTATCCTCATTGATGACATTAGGGTCTCTCTACTCTTCATTATTATTTATTTACAACAATGATCTAGTATTGAGTGATCATATTTTACATTGCTCCATTGATATCTTTGTGTGTGTGTGTGTGTGTGTGTGTGTGTGTATTTATACATACATACATATGTATGTATGTATGTATGTATACACACACATGCATGCAGACATATGTATGTATGTATGTATATATGTATGTATATCGGGGAAAATCTTGTCTTGCAAAAAATTGGATTTGCATGTGCAAGATCTTATGGGACATCAAAGCACTCTTTGAAACCTAACAAAAATCTCCTCTTTTTCCCATTGATCTTCATCACCTACATCAAGAAGTTCTAGGCATGAGTTATTTCCTCCTTTTTGCATTTCTAACATTGGATTTCTAGCTCATTAAAATAATTGTTGGTTAATTAACCCGAGTTAATTGGCTTTATTCCTCATCTAAATTGCTAGGAAAAGTCGATCTAAAACCTAAGTGAAGTACTCTAATCATATATAACCATAGGTTAATATTAACAAGATCACAATATTTTAGTTAACTTATTGCTCATCCCTCTACTTTTGATCTTGCATTATCTTATCGTAAGGTTTCTTGGTTTATCTCTAAAACTAAATAACGACTCCACTCTCCTCTTCCCCCCCTCTTAGTGATTTGTGTGTTCTTGGGTAGTCTTCCATCCTTTCCATTACGATACACGTATTAGTACATTTTATTCATTCACAACATACAACAAATTAAAGAAGATAGACTTGAAGAAAAATAGAAAATTAAGCATCCCATTGAAAAAAATGGATGTTAGGTGAAAGACCAAGGTTCATATATACAAAAATGTCTCAGCAATGAAAATATAGATAAATTTTGAAAAAGTAGATGAAGTGAACATTGTGTTACAGAAACAATGTTTGAATTTTGAAGCATTATCACAAAACATAGTGTATCAACTCGTAAAATGTTACTGTTGTGAGAAACTACATATATCATAGTAGCACAAAATAATAATTCTAATTGTGATCCACATAAATGTTATTCCTGCAAAGCTCAACGAATATCCATTACATAGAGGGTCATGTAGGACAAAATGTACCTTTGATCAAAACAAGGAAATAAATGAGATAAATTAGAGAACCTAACAATGAACACTAATAATCATAATAACATAGGCTATAGTTTAACCTCATACACATCTTGAACCAAAGTACTCTAACATCGGAGGAGAAAAAATAAAAGAGTACAATCTTATTATTTTTTTCAACCCATTGAAGCTGATTAAAAAGAGAATTGGGTCTAGTGGAACAACAAAAATCTTACTTGAAGGGAATTAAAAATAGCAATAACATTAGGATTGATATTATCCAAAGATAGATAATGACCCTATGGATGAGATAAATCCAATTACACCAGTTCTAATTTTCGAAAAAAATAATATAAAAGATACAATGAAGTGTAACTCAAAAATCCAAAGAATCACATCTAAATAGGACAAATAAGAATTCTTAAACATAAAATATCATCCAAAAAAGATTTCAAGTTTTTTTTTTAACATGGAGACATAGACTTAAGAGTTGCCTTAAAAAAATCCATCTCACCCTAACCTTTAACCTAAATCACTCGTAACATGTTAATGAATCAATGAAACAAAGAAATACATAGACTTTGTAAACTAACACGTCATGGAAACAGAAACAACAATCTTCATTTTGAAAATATCCAAAGATAGCTAAATGACAAGTCCATCCACCATAGAAAGGAATAATAAAGGAAAGTAAAAAAGTATAGCTTAGAAATGCATTAGCATAGATGATTTTAGGGGCTAAATTTCGCTCATGGGCTAATTTTCCATGGTTTTTCCAAAAACGCGATTCGCAATTTTAAAAATGTTTCGCCC
>JZKD02S1312533.1:460228-510491 GCA_000966675.3 Picea glauca
ACAATCATGATCCAGCTTTCATTGCAAGAAAGTCCGTTGTGGATATTGGATTTGTAGGTTGATCTTATAGTAGGGATAGAGTTAGAGGTGGCCCCTCGTGTCAATCTATCCAAAGACTATTTGAGATGTGTCTCACTCTTTTCTGGAGCGCTTCCTTTGAGAGATGATCGACAAATTTATTGTGTTCTTGATGTGTGTGGATATAGCAGAGCTTTTGGAAAGTATGCTGTAAAATCCTAATTATGTCTTTCCAGGCAAGAAGTGAGACAACTTGAAGGTCACCTCTATTGCTCAGACATTCTATAACAATGATGGAGTCCCCGACAACTTAGAGGACATCTATGTCGAGTCTAGACGTCAGACAAAGTGTGGCCCATGCACCTAAGAGTTCTTCCCTGGTATTGGTGCTTAGGCCACAGTTATAAGTCCATTTATATGAGGTGTTTTGAGAAATTTTTATTATTCCACCAGCTCCACTTCGAGTGCCATTTGTAGAAGCTGCCCCATCAAACCCACCTATGGGAATGTCTTCAAGAACTGGTTTTTGTTTGATTCTAGGGGGCCTTGACTTGTTAGTATGTGTGTCGATCCAGGAGAAATAGAGGCCAAGTGCTTTGTAAGTTGTTGTGTTTTTTGATGGATGGGCGTTTCCAAAAATGGATAGGTTTCTTTCTAGCCAGACTGTCCAACAAATGAATGGTGGAATATATTTGTGTACTTTCTCTAACTGAGTCAATGAATCAAATCATGATGCTAGTGTAATTCTGTCCCAAGATGAGTGAGTTTTGAGAGCCAATGTTGTGGTTTTGCAGACTTGTTTGAAGAAATCACACTTGTTGAAGAGATGTTAAGTCGATTCAGAATCATAATTGCATAGATAACAGTATCTTGGGCCCTTACAACCATTTTTAAGGAGGTTTTCCCACGAGTTTAATTTATTTTCGAAGAGCAGCCATGTGAAATTTTTGATTTTTGGCGGAAGGTTCCCATCCCAGAAACCATGTTTCCAGCCTCTAAGATTTGTTGTCGAATGTAGGTTTGTGATCGCTGCATATACATTTTGAGTAGTGATCACAATACTAATATAGTTATTTCCATATGTTTTTCAAAATTAGATAAATTCAATGAGACATATTAATTTGATTTTCCAAATTAGATATTGTAAAAACAATTTTACCTTTTGTTTTGGTAAGTGCAAGTCTTCTGGATTTTTGTTTTACTTGTTTTTATATAGATACGATGCATAATAACAAGTTTAACATTTTTTTCAAAATGTATAAATTTATTATTTTTAAGGGTACATTGAAGGAAGACACAAAATTGGTGTTTTTGTTTGTAGGATAAGGGATTTTCTTTTCTATTGTTGATCTATGAACTCCAAAAAATAACATATGTTCTTAACCATTAAACCCACTTATACATTGATTTTTTTATTTTCTTAATGTTATTATCATTTCATGCTTCCACCAATATCAATTCATGCTTCGACTAATTCCAAGTCATTCTTTTATTCGATTCTCTTTCTTAGTTGATATAATGTAGCACATTAAACTGCTTTCCCTATCATTCGCATTTTCAGGTTGGTTTAAGAGTCAAAATGTTTGGTTTCAAAAACTTCGATGCAACTAAAAAAAAAAAAACACTAATGGAAAAGTATATCGATTTGTGAAAGACTCCAATCTAAAATGGCAGGGACCTATGTTTAATCACCATTATTGCATTTTACTTTTCGCTTCACTTCAATCCATTTCAAATTCTAAGGAATATTTTACTTTACAGTTGCACATATATATTTTAATAACTTGGTTTCTACAATAGAGTTTGTTATCCTATTGCCTTTTTCTAGAGTTTGGCATCCACCTATGACCACCATTTTTTTTAAATACAAAAACATTACTAACAAGGTTGCATGGCAGCGGAGTCCCTGCCAGGTTGGGATGGGAGTAAATGCGACCTAGTACAGACACGTGGCTAGAAAGTTGAAATACATTGAAATACTTTTATACATAGGAAATATGTACTTTTGTAATGGATCGCGGGTTGTCGGGCTAGAGATATACAAAAATCACCGACAATTCTGCGATACAGAAATTGGTCCTCTGATGTTCTCAGCAATACATAAATTGAGGAGTGGAGTTGCAGACTATAAAAATTCATCACAAATAAAAAAATTATACATATGGAATATGTACTTGTATAAAGTAGATATTTAGTTTTATACATACAAAATTTCTATTGTTATAAAGTATGGAGAAGAGATTTTATAGAGGATGCAGGGAGCCCTCATTGCATACTTAGCCAGTTTTTGGATCGTGGGTTCTTGGGCTGGCAGGTTCAAAATTGGGCCTCTGATGTTTCGTGGCCTACAAATAGCACCGACAATTCCTCGATATACAAAATGATAGGCGGAGTTTAGTTTTCTTTAAAAATAAGGATTTTCTTGGAAAAAAAGATATAGCATTGCCGAATTAGTTTTCTTTGGACACGTTTTATAGAGCATGCAAGGAGCGGTCATTCCATACTTCGCCAATTTTTGGATCGCGGGTTCTTGGGCTGGTGGTTTCAAAAATGGGTCTCTATTGTTCTGTGCCCTACAAACATCATCGAGAGTTCCACGATATAAAAATTGACAAGCGACGTAGCGTGTCTATTACAAATCTATGGAAATTACATCAACATTTAAAACATCAACATCGTTGAAGACCAAAAAATTAGCATACAATAGGAGACATGAAATGTAGCATATACGAATTAGTTTTATTTGGAACAAACAAGAAAGGTTCTTGGAAACCCAAAATTTAGTATACAATAAGGGCATTGTTGAATTAGTTTTCTTTGTAATTTATCAAAAGTTAATAATGTCTGTTACATGTTTCTGGAAATTGGCGGGTTCAAAATTGAGTCTCTGATGTTCCATGGCCCACAAATAGCACCGAACGTTATGTGATATACAAAATGATAGAAGGAGTTGCGGACTATAGAAATTTACAAAAAAATCAATGTTTGTTATACAATAGAATAGTAATAACTTTTTCCTGAATTATATTGCTTTAAAACTAAGGCTTT
Source organism: Picea glauca (assembly GCA_000966675.3). Lineage (NCBI taxonomy): Eukaryota > Viridiplantae > Streptophyta > Pinopsida > Pinales > Pinaceae > Picea > Picea glauca. The sequence goes on from JZKD02S1312533.1 coordinate 463,295, forward strand.
TCTTGGATAGAAAAGATATAGCATTGTCGAATTAGTTTTCTTTGTACACGTTTTATAGAGCATGCAGGGAGCGGTCATTCCATACTTCGCCAGTTTTTGGATTGCGGGTTCTCAGGCTAGTGGTTTAAAAAATGGGTCTCTGTTGTTTCGTGCCCTACAAACTGCATCGAGAGTTATGTGATTGTAACAACCCTAGTTAAATGATTGCTTAAGGTTTATCAAGTATAATTAATTAAATAATTAAATGTCCTACTGTATTTTAGTTAAATAATGATTATTTATTAATAATATTATTTATTTATTTATTTATTGTTTATATCTGTTGATTAATTAATTAATTAATTAATTAACTCATTTAAGGTTTGGGTAACAAATTAAAAGCTTAATATTTATTTATTTATTTATTAGAAAACTTAACATATGAAGGATAGGGTATTGAATGGAGGGATAAGGTGGGTGGCATTAAATGAAGGGAGGAGGCGGTGAATGGAAGGAGGATATGAGGGGGCAGAGGCATTCGGGAGAAGGAATTTTTTTGGAAACTTTGGGGAAAGGAAGCTTTTATGAGATTATGGACTGTGTTCTCTGGTTTGTATTTTTCTGGTTTGGTTTGGAGTTTGGGTGGACTGTTACATGGGTGCATTGGTTGCTGAGATTTTTGGGCTCAGGGGCCAGGAATCCTCACAGAATCCTAGAGCTAGGGAGTCGAATAGGCTTTGTTCCTAGCTGGGAGGGAGGAAGATTCGGTTTTGGACAGAGTTTGGGAAGAGCAGCAGCGAGGATAGACGAAGATTGGATAAACAATATTAGACAGAGGTATGTATTTTCATGATTTTAGGTGGTTATCATTAAGCTGTTGAATATGCTGTGTTATGTGGTAGTTATTTAATTTATTTTCATGTTGTCAATAAATTTAATTTCTATTGAGTATTAAATCTATTTTGTTGGAAGAAGCTATATACTTAAATGAAGAACTATCTTGAAGGTGACCTAAAAATCCATTACAATTCCCAACAACAAAACAAAGAAGTTCAAAAAACAAATCTCCAGGTAGCTTTTTCAACCAACCAAAGCATCTAACATAGGGAGAACACCAATCAGAACATACTTGTTCTTTTTTTTTCGTCCTCTCTGAGTTTCTCTTGTATAACAGAGTTTTTTTTTTACTCAAAGCTCACATCACATAAAACCAGTCTTTCTTCTTTCATCTGCCCCTCAATCGCATCTCTAAGTTGTCTTACATGTCCATGACTAGGAACATTAGAACAAAGGCACCCTAAAGCGCAACTCTTTGATGATAGAGAGAAATGGAAATAAGTATTTAAAAGCAAGGTTGGATGGTCTTCCATACATTTTTTGTTGATTCATTTTAATGACAGATGTTCTCGATATTTTCAGTTATTAATGCCAATCTTTTTTAATATGAATGTTGAATAGTGACTAGCAGCACGTATTAAAATTCTCATATTCGAGTAGATTCTCAAATATGACATCTAAGATATACACAATATCAAAGAGGGACATGACGCCAAGGCCTCTATGGGTCACACGTTCGTGAACTATACTGAATATTTTAAGAAAACTAAAATTGGACAAGCAAAAAAAATAAAATAAAAAGTATTTTCGCAAATTCAAAATGCAAGCAAAAAGAAATTACTAGATCCCATAATATTCGACTGTCTATTCATTTTAATGGCATATGTCCTCGATCTTTCCATTTATTAAAGACCATCATTTCAAAATGCACAATATTAAAGAGAGACATGATGTGAAGGCCTCTGTGGGAGACACGTTCGTGAATTATGCTGAAGATTTTAGGAAAACTAAAACTGCAGAATACAAAAAAAAATAAAAAAACTATTTTCGCAAATTCAAAATGTAGGCAAAAAGTAAATTACCAGATCCCATAATATTCGTCTGTATATTCATTTTAATGGGAAGTTTCCTCGATCTTTTCATTTATTAAATCCCATCATTTCGAAATGCACAATATTAAAGAGGGATGTGACGTCAAACCCTCTCTGGGCGACACGTTCGTGAACTATGTTGAAGCTTTTAAGAAAACTAAAACTGCAGAAGCAAATAAATATATAAATAAATAAATTTTGCAAATTCAAAATGCAGGCAAAAAGATGCTTTCATAGGTAAGACACTTTAGTACTCAATGTTGTTCAAATTCAATGACATTTTTATTATTTGACTAAAGGGGAAAATACATCTGACAACCTAGAAGGAAGGTCATATATGATGGAGAACTCATTAGCAGAAGCCATAGCGAGAATGCAAATTGAGTATCTAATAACCGTGGAACTACATTGTGTTTAATTTTTCATCTTTCCCTACCTATTCAAAATAAAAAAAAGAAAGGGTTGAATATTAGCCTGTCTATTTATTTTAATGGAAAATGTCCTCGAGCTTTCCAGTTATTAAAGCCCATATTTTCGAACCTATCTGGTCGATTCTGACTTTTGAAAGCATATTTAATGTGTATTGGGAAGCGCTAAATTTAGCAGGGATGGAGCCCTATGTAATAGACGTTACTACTATTTTTCTATTTTTTTCGACGAGCGTATGTAAAACGTACGTAAAGAAAAGTAATTCGAGAATGCTATTTTTTTTGCACATGAGCCCTTGAAATTCAAATAATCCGCAATTCTGATTGTCTATTTGTATATCACGGAACTATCCGTGTTATTTGTAGGACACAGAACAACAGTGGATGAAGTTAGAGCCCGCCACCCCGAGAACCCGTGATCCAAAAAATGCTTCATATTTTTTTTATTTTCTTTTTGTCCACCAGGGTATGTAAAACGATGTACGTAAAGTAAATTGTTTCAACAATGCTATTTTTTTTGGACATGACGACCTTCAAATTCAAATAGTCCGCAAGTCCGATGGTCGATTTGTATATCGGGGAACTCTTCGATTGTCAATTTTAAGCCGCCCACCCCGAGAACCCGCGATGCAAAAACTGGCTAAGTATGGGACGAGGGCTCCGTGCATGCTTTATATATCTACTTTATAAAAGTACATATTTAATATATTTAATTTATGTTGTCGAGGAAACCTATAATTTGATAAATTTCAATGTCTTTTGTCCAGGAGCCCTTCCTTTAAACAAAACTAATTCAAAAATGCTAATATATACACCATAGTTCAATACCACCTATCCGCCAAGCCACGTCCATAAACCTTGCTAAGTATGCAACCGAACGACGACCGATCGGAATGATCACGAAACTCTCCATTCTATTTGCAGGGCACGGAACAACAGAAGCCTAAATTTTACGCGCGATCCTGAGAACTTGCGATCATTAATCTATGTTTTCCAGGAAACCTATAATTTCATAAATTGCATTCTCTTCTGTCGAGGAGGCTTTTTTTTAAAGAAAAATAATTTGGGAAAGCTAATGTATACACCACACACGGCCTGTCATAGTATGCAACTGAACTGTAATCACTTGGAATGACCACAAAAGCACGAGAAACTAGAGTCAAACGCAGTTTACAATAGGAAAGTAAAAGGGAGAGAACAACTATATCTCCCACACAGCAAAAGACAATTTCATAACTATGAAACCGTAGTAACACAGAATCCATGGAAAAAACATCGGTAGCAATGAAATATATTTTGAGCTCGACAAACTCTACTTCAAAGCGTAATAGATGCAATTGACATCGTCTGCAATTCTTTACTCTGTTATTTTATCTTAAAAAGCCCAATTTTCAGCCCGCCACCCCTAGAAGTCGCGATCGTTAACCTATGTTGTCCAGAAAACCTATAATTTCATAAATTGCATTCTCTTTTGTCTAGGAGGCCTTCTTTTAAAGAAAACTAATTCGGCAAAGCTAATGTATACACTGAACATGACCTGTCATAGTTCGATAGAACCTATTTGCGAAGCCGCATCTATAAAAATGACCAATTATGCAACCAAACGACGGTCGCTGAGAATGACCACAAAAAAACAACAAACTAGAGTCAAATGCAGTTTACAACAGGAAAGTAAAAGGTAGAGAACAACTATATCTCCCACACAGCAAAAGGCACTCTCATAACTATGAAACCATATTAACACAGAATCCATGGAAAATGCATCGAAAGCTATGAAATATATTTTGAGGCCGACAAACTCGGTTTCAACGCGTAACAGATGAAATTTACATCGCCTGCAATTCTTTAGTGTGTTATTTTATCCTAATAGTATTCTATGCAAACCGAAGTGCAAAAAAATGTAACCAGAGATCCAACTGCAGATGCAACATCCCAACGTTGCAAACCCTGGGAAAACAAGAAAAAACACCAAATAAGAACCCAACCAAGAAGCACCAAAAGGCCCAAGTGCAGGCGCAGGACTGGAACTCTGCAAAGTTGAATCAAGCAATAATAAACAACATACAACGAAGAAAGGAACAAGCAACAACCACCCCCCAAGAACGAGGCTCTTCCAATCGCGACTGCAGAAACCCAGACATGCAAACTGCAACAACACGAACAGGCAAGCAAGAACAACGAGAACAGACAAATAAGAAATCAGTGCCATGAAAAAAGCAAGCATGGACCAGTGAACCAAAAATGTCGCTGGAGCATATAAATTTTAAAAACGGAAGAAAAAATCTTGTAACAAGCGTGTTAAGTAACCATTCAACACTACCAAGCCTGTTAGGTAAACATTTAAGTCTGTCATAAATGTATTGTAAACATTTAAGAAAAGAATTCAATGTGGCAAGTCTCTGACGTATCCCAAATAAATTCGTATATTTTTTGTAACAATAGAACACCAGAGAATGTATTGCAAAGCCAAACTTTGGATATGCCACCATATCAAACATTGCCATAAATTTACCTAGTATAAATGCTAAACCAAACATTCGAATTAATGGTAGCATTAATCCACCTTCGAAGAATGCATAACAAAATTTATGATTCAAAAAAGACCATATACTACCAAATACTTTGGAAATGTAAACATATTTTACATTGGGAATAGCGAAGAGAGCAATAAGACCTCCAATCCTTTATCCAAAGCTAATGGCAGGTCAACTATTTATCCATCACTATAGTGCCTTTATGCCTACAACAGAGACTAATAAATTTGCCACTATTAATCTAATAATGTTAATCAAATAATGCTCGTTCTATCTTTTTATATTTTACTTTATCGTTTTATATTTCAAAGTAGAACGATGGCAAATCTACTTTCAGAAATCAAAGGTGCCACATACCTAATCATACAAATAATATCTTTTTCATCAATAAAAATGCCAACTTGTGAAAGGGAATATCTATGGAAGAGGGAAAGGGAATGTCTCGGGGCACATGAGGACAATATTGAAGCTAGCATGCCCGAATAAAGCAAGGAAAAAACCATTTTTTATTCCATTACACAATAGGGTTGGAACGACTCAAAAAAAATTCAAAAATTTCTTTTTGCTCTCTGGTCACCAGCAAAGCCACATTCAGCAATAAATTGAAACTTGTGAAGCAAGTAATGGCCACCTGTGTGAGCATCTGACTCTCCACAACTACCTGCATTCTCATAGCGGCGGTGGGCACCGGTCCACGATGTGTCCAGCAAACCGCTGAACTCAGTGCGTTGTCCGAAATGTATTGTTTATGCTTGTGTTTGGAAAATAAAATTAGGTTTAGTATAGGGTCCAGGGCCCGGTATAGGGAGGCCGAATCTGTCCGAGTTACTGCGAGCTATGGCAACGGCGGCAATTTTTCGTCCTAGGTTTACCAACATAATGATTCAGACATGCTTTAGCTTCCGTTTTTATGCCTAAAAATGGGAGTATGCTTCAAAGAGAACAGATAAACATAAACGTAGTACAGTTTGACAACCTCTAAGCAGATTTCTCAGTCGTGTTTGAGGTGGTTTTTATTCAATTCTCAGTCGTGTTTGAGGTGGTTTTTATTCAATTTTTTTATTATATAGATTGAAAATGTTACAATTTGTATTTTTTTTCCATTCAAACATTCAAACCTTAAAAGTGTATTTGAAATTGCAAATATTAATAATTAAGATTATTCACTTATCTACTATAATTCAACTTTTAGAGAGTTCTGAATCCATTTTTACAAAAATATAAATTAAAAATGAAAAATTGCAATGTCAACAATTTTTTTATAATCTTATTTTTAATAATAATTACTAAATAAATTCAAATTATAAAAAAATTAAACTTTTCTTTTTTAATAATAAACATATTTAACAAGTCCGCATGGGTGTAGATGGATTGGCAAGTGCCGTGTAAATGGAAGGAAATTTGCAAAATGAAGTCTCATGTTCGATTCTCACCCTGATTTACTTGCGCAAGTTTCCGATCTCCCCAGTACAAAAAAAAAGAAAAAATCATAATTTATGATTCTGAATGACATTATCTTTCAAATTAAACAATAATCATAATTTATAATTCTGAATGGCAATATCTTTCACATTATTACATAGTTGCACGTGCACATGAAACTCGCTCCCAAAGTTTCGGGGCTTGGGAATTTGTTGGGAAAGCCCCCAATTGGTTGGGAACTCTTTTGGGAACTTGGGAGCTTTTTGGGAGCTTCAACATCAAATAAATGGGAGCTTGGGATCCTAAAAGAAAAGCTTTAAATTAGAATTATATTATATTAAAATGTAAATATATTTATTCCATTATTACAAATACATAGTTTGTTACAAATATTTTCATTGTATTTATTCAAAATATCACTATAAAACTAAGATCTATACTCAAATATTATTTCAAAATAATAATAATCATTTTATAGTTGAGGATATGAGAAACTTTTAATGCATGTATGTTTTCTTCAAGCCCAAACTAAACATGAAAGTTTAATAATTCAATACCCTATCAACTACAAGCATTTGCTCCAATCTGTAGTTGATATCAACCAACCATATAATTGACTTTATTGTATTATCATATTAGAAGAGTAGTACTATTTTGCTTTTTCCAATAAAAAACTAATAATGCTTCAAATTTACAAAGATGTTTAAAGTTTATATATGTAGAGTTTAATTTTTAAAAGATGTTAAAATTGTATATATGTATTTTCAATTTTGTTTCTCATTTTCTAATGAATATTTATGGATATTAAAGTTTCAGTATTATGTTAAATATATTCATATAATTATTAGCACAAAGTAAATTAGTAATTTTAATATTGTAGTTGTTGCAATATGATAAACATTGTGTTGGATTGATCTTCAATTTTATTGAAATAAGATTTAAAATATATCAATATCTCTATACATTGTAATCTAAAGTATCATTATAATCTAAAATATTTTTTATATTTTTTTAATATATATTATTTCTTCTCTCAATTTCACTTTTTATGCAAATTTGAGAGAAACTTCTACTTGTTCTGAACACTCCACGGATTTCTGAAACTAATACAACATAACATTATTAGTATAATATGGAAAAGTTTATAATTATATTTATTATATTTAATTAGATTAAATAGAAAAATTGTTATTCTTATTTATTTATTCAAATCCGAGTGATGGCATATTTATTTATTTTATTGTATGTTAATTCAAGTTAAGTTGAAAGGTGGGACTACATGTTTCCAAATACAAGTTTAGAGTTGAAATTAACTGAAAGTTGAATTGAGAAATGTTTCCAAATTAAACCTCCAAAACTTAAAGCTATAATTATAAGGGTACAACAGTCTAAACGTTTTATTTTTTTGGAGGTTTTTTTTGGCAACTTTTTCAGTTTGATTTTGCTCGAATTCCGGTGATGAATGGTTAGATCTATAGATTTGAGCAAGCTGAATCTATTTATGCATTCAGAAGGGAAATTTAAACAACAGAAAATAGAGTTTTTGTCCAAATTTACATCGTTGGATTCAGACCAATTCCTCCAAAACCCAAAAGTTAAAAAGTTTAACCAACACCATAAAAGCACATCTACATCACATCATTTTTGTTATCTTTTTCTACATAATTATTTTTTCACCCATCCTATTAATTTTTTTTTTATATCTATTTCCTTACAAGTACATCAAGAACTTGAACAAAATAAAAATATACTGCAAAAACTTTTGTATTCACGAATTTTGTAGAATTGTATGTTTATATTTTAATTCAAGATATTGAACAAAATAAAAATATAATTCAAAAGCTTTTGTATTCGAGAATTTCTTAAGAATTGTATGTGTATATTTTAATTGATTATTGCATTGATATATGTAAATATGTGATAAGTGAATTGCCGTTTTATTATAATAAAATTAATATAAAAAAATAATAATAAAGTGCAATTTGCATTATATCTTTCTATAAACATCATAGGAAATCAAAAGTGGAAAAAGAAACGAATTAAGAAATATTATTTTATAATTCTAAACAATCATAATCATCTCTCCCAAGTTTTATTATTTTGTTTTATGTACCTTATTCTTTATTTTCCGAAGATTCATGGGGGAGTACATATTTTCCAAGCAAGTTTGGTGTTGTTTTTGAGAAGGGATTCTCTCGAACTTTGGGAAAATCATGCATTCAATAAAATTGATTTTTTATTGAGGGGTTAATGAAAATAGTGTGTTCTTCCTATTGTGTTTTCTTAATTGTTGCAATAAAATATGTGAAAATGTGGACTACATTCATGGGTAATCCTTGAGAGGTATAGGAAAATTAAGTTATAGCTAAGATTCCTTGCTTCCCCATAATAAATATTTTCTATTTAGCTTGCATTAGAACAGTTAAAGGAAGGTGATATTTTGAGGGAGTGTTTCAGAAAGAAAGGAATTGAGTGGGAAGAAATGGAACAGTACCAATAAATTCTCCATTGTTGTTTCATTGCCCTTAGAACAGTTAAAGGAAGGTGATATTTTGAGGGAGTGTTTCAGAAAGAAAGGAATTGAGTGGGAAGAAATGGAACAGTACCAATAAATTCTCCATTGTTGTTTCATTGCCCGTCATAGGGGTGAAATATGCGTGAGTTGGTGCCTACTGTTAGGAGGAAGAGTGCTCCTCTAAAGCTATTTTCCCCAATGCAACCGTACAAAGAAATAAGTAGTTCGGTTATTATTATGTATATGATGATAATTTGTTTTTTAGGATTTGTTGTATTACTATTTGTTGAAGATTATCACTTGTGGTAGCACTTTATTGGATAGATACATTCTTATTTGGGAAGAAGGAAAGTATCTAATTTAGTATTGTTTAAGGAATGCATTCTACATTGTTTAGAAGATAATCAAATACAAATTGAAAGGTTATTATAGATTAATAGAGATTAATCTTTCCTCTTATTTGTAAATTAAATTTTAGTTGGGCCAAAAGGATGTAATAGGTTTTGTTGGTATCATAGAATATAGTAGAATCATGAAATTATGAATTATATTCTAGATTGGTTCGTTATATATATAGGTAACAAATGAATTTGGAGTTGAAAATGTTAATTATGCTATGAATTTCTATTTGCTTATAAATTTATATCATATTGTGGATTAAAGCTTAAGTTGGGTAAATAGGGGAGGGTATAAAAATATTTTGGACTGTTTTGAAGTACCATGTCACCTAAAAAATATTACAAAGGAAATTAGGTATGTTATATTATGGTATCAGAGTTACTACTTAAATAACTAGTGTTGTATGGGCTAGGAATTTACACTATATAGAAAGAAAATTACAATATACATGTCAAGTGTTTGACAAAAGGTATCAATGAAAATGGGGAAAAATGTAGTTAGCATGTTATATGTTTGATAAAATGCTAATGAAAAAGAAGTATATAAATCTCTAATTAAGAAATTTTGTTTTCTTGGAAATTCCTAGATTGTGTTCTTGAGAGAGGATACGAGGTAGGCATGGAAGTGGGTTATGATCATAAATTGCAAATTTCAGCTCCGTAGTGAAATGGGAAAATTACAAAATCACTAAAAAAGCCCAATTTTGATGACAAAAAGAGTTTGAATGGTCAACCATGGAATTGAAATTCCATTTGGAGATAAAGATAATTGGTTGTAGGATGATTTATAAATGACATGGTAGAATTCATAGTGGTTATGGTCATCCTAATAATGATTAAATGATTGGAAGATCATGTGGAAATCAACCAATTGGGAATTAGGATCACCAAGTCACCTTGGAGTCATTAAATTGACCCCATATGCCAACCTAGAGGAGCACATGATAGGTCATATGAAAAATACTTGTAGAATCCATGCAATACAGGCATAGTCCATGATGGAGGTGTAGAGGAGTGGTATTAGAGGGTGGTAAGTGGTGTTATGGAGCCTCAAATCATTGTTTTGGAAATAGAAGTTTGATATGTCTAATGGTTTAATGGTTTATATAGATGAGTGGTATTAGAAGGGAAGTAAGATGTAGTATGGAGCCCCAAAGCGTAGTTTTCAGAGCGAACAATCAAGATCTACAATGGAAAATGGAGAATGACATTTATCTATAGTTTACAATTATAGAGGGCATGGGGACTGTTAAAGACCTATAGATTCATACCCCTTAATTGATGGATGACTACCACATATCCAGGTGGGACAAGAAAACATTGATCATGGGGAATAAAGGATAACATGTCACATAGTCCCAAGAAACATGACATATATGCCACATGGATAAACATGAATGTACAATGATACCTAAGGACCCTCCATATTATATATGTATGTATTTATAAGAAGAAGGAAAAAGGAAAGGGACATGGGGACATGATATGCAATGCATGAGGATCAATGATGACATGAAAATATCTAGTGATGACACATATGCTCCAGGTGAAAAACATTGCCACATCATCACATGAGAAGTGGTATGCCCCATCACCAAAATAAGTTATTAAACAAATAAAACTATAACCAACATCTTGTTTTTCAATAGCTAGAGCAAACAAATTCAGATGGAGTTGAAATTTTAGGTGGAAGTCCATAGAAACAAGTTCTAAAAAGCTATCATTAAGGGTAAGAATGTAAATCTTTCCCTAAAATCTTGAAAAATAGTAGATAGAAGATTTAAGAGAATATTCATTGATCATAAAATTTTGACAGTAAGGAATACGGGTAGGTGTGACAAAACCTAGAAGAGAATTTGTATAGATTTTAAAGTGTTCATAGTATAATTTTAAAAATAGGAAAAATGCACTATTTTGGGACACTTTTGGTAGTTTTGAAGACTATAAATGTCGGAAATTTGACCCTAAATGGTTATTGTGTAACATGGTTGCATGTCAACATTTGATATTTTCAATAATTTGGACAATTTTCTCCTAGTGAAAATTTCTTATTTTTTAATTGTTTAAAAGATAGCAAATTTAGCGAAAATTTATAATAATGGAAAACTTGCAAAAGGTGAAAAGTTAACAATTCCATATTGATGTAGAAAATAATTAGAACATAAAATAACCTATATGAAGGTTGCTAAGTGATCCCAAAAAAATCAATATAAATGTCAGATATGAAAACAACATATGGTTCTCACTTGATTTTTTTCTACAATTGGAAGAATTTGGTCTCTAAGCTTCACTTCATCATTAAAAATTGCAGGAATTGGGTAGAAATGGTAACTTTTGGGATCTACAATTTTTAAATCCGAGCTCAAAATTGAGCATGAGTAAACTCATTGGAAAAATATTCCAAAGAATAATCGTTATAGAAAGTCATTATCTTGAAAGGTACTTATGGTTTTTCAAGAAATTAAGAAATCAAAGCATAAAAGATTATTTGGACAAAGTAATGGTCAATGTTTATGACTCTTGAAGTATTTTTAAATGTGGAGAAAATGTATCGAATAATATGTGAACACTCCAAATGTGAAATTGATTAAGGATGACTACATACACTTCATGGTGGTGCTTTCATAGTTGTCTGAGGCACAATTGGATTAGGAGAAGCATGGTAGAGTTTGTTATTAACTAGTATATGAACGTTGAACAAAGGATAGTTGATGGCCTTACGGTTATAAAATCACACAAAAGAGTCTACTAATATTTACTCTATGTGGGGGACGTTCAATTCACGGCCTTGGATTGATTCTCTTAACTAGAAGAAACTCGCACAATTCAAGAACGAAATTAAATAATTTGATTTCATGAACCCACGATTACCCTTAGTCTGTTATTAAATGGATTGTTTGCATTCACCATCATGGTTGGAGTAATATTTCAGAGTATGAGTGAGAGTCAATCTACAACAGATCGTGATCGTTGGTTTCCATCCTGATGAATGATGGATATTTCTCGTTGGACTTAATCAAATTTAAATATCCATAATTAATTGTCAGTGGATCAATGATCCCAATTTCACCTTGGAATATTGTAGTCAGATTTGAATTTGAAGTGAGACTCTGAATTGTTTGAATTTGAAGTGAGACTCTGAATTGGCTTTTCGATGGATGGTGTAGATTGCTTTTCGGAATTGACTCAATCATCCAATTTCCATCATTGATCCTTTTCTCTAATGAATGGTCCTAACTTGTCTTCGGAATGTTATGTTTAGAGTTGGTTTTGCGACAGGTTTTGATGAAAGTCTGATTGATGGTGGATCTGACTCGAAAGGTCGGTCTGACGAACGACTGGATCTCACCCTCAGAGTATTGTGTAGGAGTCAATGTTAGACAAGAAATCCAATAGGATATTCTGAAACACACTTCAACGTGATTTTGGGGTATGATGGAAAGTTGAAAAGAGTCGTCGATCTGGTGAGGCTTCTCTTCGATATCTAATCTCAACCATTAATTTATAAACTTTTGAACCACATAAATTTCACAGAGATAGATTCTGAAATTTTGCTCGATCCCCTGCAGATAGAATGACTTTCCACTCTATCTACTCAATGGATATGCAAAGTTTAACAATACACACATAGAGGATAAATTTCATAAACACGGATCTTTATTCAATGATCAAATGAATAAAATGTAGCAATTGCTCTCCATTCCTTCATGGTCTTTCAGACCTAGGCAAACACACAATCTCACACTCACTCTTCACACTTTCTAACTTCCTCTCAATACAACAATAATAAGTAAAACTCAGAGCTCTTGGGTAGCTCATAAACTAACAAAATCTCGATCTATCCAAACCAATTCAAAATATAGAATTTTGTTCCTAAATCTAGAAATTATCCCTACATATTAGCAACAAACCAATAACAATATAAACTATTTGATAGAATGCATATGCTAAGATATATTCTAGAAATATCTATATATTATAATTAAATGAAATATTTAGGGAACCAATTGTCTTGGTAAATGTTTTTGAATTCATTGGCAGATGCTCCTGCATCAAACTCCCGATGAAAAAAAAAATTGTTCATGAGATATTCAATACTTCTGCCATATTTGAAAATTTACGTTGGTGTCATCCAAGTAGCATCCTCCACCGGTTGATTCTTCCATTTACACAAATAATATAAGTACTCTTTATCCCTTGTCCTTTTTTCCACTTTCGTATCCAACACTGCTTGACTCTCTTTCTAAACTACTTTAGGCAATTGCTCTTTCCATCCAATAGTTTGATCTTCATCATTTATAGGTTCATCTATAGGAACATCCTCTATCTTTTTGAAGGAATACACATCTGCAACATTAAATATTGGAGAAATCCGAATGTCTCTTTGAAGTTCTATTTCATAAGCATTAGAAGAAAATTTTCTTAAAATCTTAAATGGCCCAATTTTCTTAAGCTTTATTTTTTTATAGATCCCTATAGGAACTATCTCCTTCATAAGTATGTCATTACTATGTCACCAACCTAAAAATATATTGGTATTCTTCTCATATTTGTCCGCTATTTGTACTTTATGTTTCTTTCTTGTAACCTCTTCTTGACTCTTTTTTGTATCTCCTGCATACTCATTGCAAAGTCTTCACCATCAACACTTCTCATTTATTGTTTACCCAAATTCCTCAATTCATATACACCTCTTGGATGCATTTCATACAAGATATGAAATGGACTCATTCCTTTGCTTCTGTTAGGTGAATCATTATATGTGAACTCATCTTGAGCAAGCACTTGATCCCATTGCTTAGGATTCTCATTCAAAAGACTCCTCAAAATATTTCCAAGACTTCTATTCACTACTTATGTTTGTCCATCATTTTGTCGGTTATATGATGAGATAAAACTAATATTAGTACCAGTTTTATTCCATAAATTTCTCCAAAAATGTCCCACAAATATGATGTCTTGATCAGAAACAATATCGTTAGGAAAACCATGTAGTCTCACCACCTTTTTAAAGAACAAATTTGCAATATTTGTTGCATCACTGGTCTTTGTACAAGAAATAAAATGTGTCATTTTAGAGAATCTATCAACCACAACAAAAATAGAACCATTACCTCTTTGTGTTCTTGGAAATCCTAACACAAATTCCATACTCACAAAATCCCATGGTCTTTTAGGGATAGATAGTGGCTGATACAAACCTGCATTATGACTTCTCCCTTTAGCATGGTAACAAATTCTTCATCTCTCTACAAATATTTTCAGATTAGTATGCATACCTGGAAAAAAATAAAAATAATTAATATGAGCAAAGGTCTTGTATTGTCCAAAATGTTGTGAGATTCCTCCACTATGCTTTTCTATGATCAAATTTTCCCTCATGGAACATCTAGGTATACATAGTTTAATATCCTTGAAGAACAATCCTCCTTGTATCATGTAGCTCAACCACTGGCTTCTATTATTCACAAATGGATTCTCACATGATACATAAGCATCTCTAAAATATCCATCTTTGTCATACATCTCCTTCATTCCATCAAATCCTAAAGTGTTGACTTGAAATTCTTGCAAAATTAAATCAATCCTACTCAATGGATCAACATATTTATTTTCCTTACCAGTGGTATGCTTAATCAAAAATGAGAAATTTTGTAGAAACTCAACCTTCTTAGCATGTCTCTAATTAAATTTTGACTGATTACTTATGAATTGCAGTGCATGATTATCAATGTATATAGAACAAATTCTTTGGGCATGAGATAATGTTTCAATTTCTTCAGAGCTTGGACAATTGCATACAATTATTTATCATAATAAGAATATTTCTACTTAGCCTCATTCATTTTTCCACTAAAATATCCAATTGGTATCCGATCTTAACTTAAGACAACTCTTACTATAGTTCCACTAGCATCAATTTCAACTTGGAAAAACCTACCAATGTCTAGAAAAGCTAAATAGGTTGTTCAATGATCTTCTTCTTCAATAATTTGAAATTCCTATCAGTTGTTTCTGTCCATTTAAATGGTTTCTTTCTTTCCTTGATTGTTTCCACAATTGGAGCACATAACTAACTGAAACTTCTTATAAATTTTCTATTAAAACTCACTAAACCATGGAAAATCCTTACCTCAAACAAATTTCTTGGAGTAGGCCAATTTACAATTTCTTGCAAATTTTCTAGATCCATTTTTAAGCCATCTTTAGATATCACAAATCCTAAATATATCATTTCATCCTTCATAAAATTGCATTTCCTCAAATTGATCAACAACTTGTTCTTATGTAAAGTAGTCAAAACCATCTTTATTTGTATAAAATGTTCTTCTCTTGTTTGAATATATATCAAGATATCATCTAAATACACTATCATAAATTTTCCAATGAATTCCTTCAAAACCTCATTCAACAATCATATGAAAGTACTTGGAGCATTTTTTAGCCCAAAAGGAATCACCAACCATTCATACAATCCACTATTAGTTTTGAACGTTGTCTTCCATTCATAGCCTTCTCTAATTCATATTTGATGATATCCACTTTTCATATCAATATTTGAGAAATACTTAACACCACTCAAACAGTATAACAAATCATCAATTCTAGGAAATGGAGATCTATAACTTATTGTGATATTGTTGATTGCTCTTGAATCGGTACACAATCACCATCCTCTATCTTTATTTGGGATTAGTATTGTTGGAACAACACATGGAATCAAACTTTCCTTTGTCGATCCTTCATCTAAAAGTTCATACATCTTTATCTCTCATTTTCCTGTGGTGTCATTCTATATGTTGATTTGCTAGGAAAACGTGCTTCTGGAATCAAATAAATATAATGACTAATACTCCTTATAGGGGGTAATGAATTTGGTAAATCATCAACTATAATACCACCAAACTTATCTAACATGGTTTTAACTTCTGCAGGAAAATCATCAAAATTTGTACTTGTAAGTATTACCTTATGTTTTCCAATCAATGCAAAATGTACCTCCTCTTTCCTGACCTCTTGGAGTAGTTATTTTCCACTCATCATAAATACACTGGGATCGACTTCCTATCTGAGTTCTTCATCCTACAAAGGAAACAATACATGATTGCATCCATCTTTTTCCAGAGAATAAGTGTTCCTCCTGCTATCATGAATGTATTTTCTGTCATACTGCCATGACCTTCCCAACAAAATATGACAGACATCCATGGGAATTATGTCACATAATGCCTCATCCTTGTAGCTACGAATTTGAATTTCCACATTACATAGCTCATTCACAAAAATATTTTTTTCTTTTTGCAACAAGGACACTTGGTAGGGAGTGGGATGCAAAGTCCTCTTAAATCCCAACTTTTCTACAATCTCAATGGAAAAAAAATTATATGTGCTACCACTATCAATAACAACTTTGCAGCAATTACCTCTTTACTTACATGTAGTTTTGAATAGAATTTTCCTCTCAATTGGTTCTTTAACTTCCTTCTTCAATTTGATCAGAACTCTTTTCAACAACAATGAATCTCTTTCCTCAAGAAATTCTTCTTTTCTGACTGCATTCAAATTTTGTTCCTTGGATTCTACAACATGTGCACTTCCTTGACTTGTTGATTTTTTCTTTGGAAAGTCCCATGACACATGCCCTATATTTCCACAGGTGTAAAATTTAATTTCTCTTCCTCCTCTACCTCTTCTTCTGGAGAAAAAAATTCTTCCTCTGAATTCTCCTCCTCTCGATGACTGATTACTTGAGCTTGAGTTGCTTCCTTCATCTCTAGGCGACTCAAATCTTCCTCCATGACAGGATATTACTTTGCCTCTTGTTGGACCTCTTCCTCTGGTTTTATGGATTTTCTCTCTTCATGAACATGATGTTAATTTTATCTTTCATGTCATACCTCAAACCATTAATATACTTGGAAACATTTTCAATATCTTCCTCAATATGACCAGCTCTAATTGTCAATCTGTAAAATTCCTTTGTATATTCTTTTATAGTCATAGTATTTTTTTTTATATTATGCAACTGTCTTAACAGATTCAGTTGGTAATCCCTAGGCATGGACATTCTTTTAAATTTAGCAATCATTATGTCCCAATTTCTAATCGTGTTTTTCCCTTTTCTATTTTTGTCTTCTTGTAATTCATCCCACCATAGTGTTACATGACCCTTTAACCTTGTCACAACATACTTCACCTCTTTCTCCTCATATACATCTTCATAATAAAAATATTTATCAAGAGCATTTATTCAATCAATCTATTCTTCAACATTCAAATTGCCTTCATACATTGATACCTCTACTTTTGGTATGGCATCGACCTTTGTGACCACACTGATCAATTTTTCTTCTAATGTTTCATCTCCTTATTCTTCCCCAGAGGTTGTGGTCTCTTTACTTTCGTTGATATATCTTGTATCAGGTTCTCTCTTCATGTAAGTATACATGTCTTCCATCCTTTATTAGAGTTGTCTCACCTCACACTGCAATTCGACATTTTCAACTATGCCTCGACCTCTTCTCTTGGGAGGAATGTTCTCTTCTCATGAGCATGATTTGGTGATATATTTATGATCTGATACCAAAACTTATTGCCTTACGGATCCAAACCCACACAACAGAGTCTATAAATACTTACTCTTTATTGGTGACATTCAATTCTTGGCCCTGGATTGATTTTCTTACCAATAGAAACTCTCACAATTCAAAAACAAACTTACATACTTTGATTTAGAGAACCCACAATCACCGTTGATATTTTATTAAACGAACAATCTGCACTCACCCTTGTTGGCAGAGTAATATTTGAAGGTATGAGTGAGAGCCAATCTAGAATAGATCGTGACCATTGGTTTCCTTCCCAGTGGATGATGGATATTTCTCATCGGACTTAATCAAATTTTAATATCCATCGTTGATCGTCAATACATGGACGATCTTGATTTCACTTTGGAATACTATAGTTAGAGTTGAACTCGGAGTGAGACTCTAAATTGGCTTTCCGATGGACAGTGTAGATTTATTTTTGGAGTTGACTCAACTGTCGAATATCCACCATTGATCTTTTTTCTTGATGAATGGTCCTAACTTTCCGTTGTAATTCTATGGTCAGAGTTGGTTGTGCGACAGGTTCTAAAGATGGTCCAAATGACGGTGGATCTCACTCAAAAGGCCAGTTTGATGAACAATTGGATATCCCCCTCGGAGTATTGTGTTGGAGTCGATGTTAGAATGCATGTTAAGTATGAAAGTTATTGGTATGCTTAGAGTAACAAGAGATGAACGAATAACTTATGTGTAGAGGATGGGTATTAAAGGATGAGAATCCACTCACTTAGAAGCTGCAAATGGTGGAATAAAGAAATCAATTATGTGTATTTGTCTTTCTAGATATAGTTTTACTTTGCAAATAATTGTTGAATGAAAGGAAGAGGAAAATATAAAAATTAAATAAACCTTAAATACAACTAGAGAAAGTAAAGGGCATGTGATGCCATTTGATGGATAACCCATTGCTAGAATATATTGAGGCACTAAAGAGATGCTTTCAATAATAAATGAAAATTATTTGATGAGATACAAATAGAGAATGATAAATGCATTCCAATCTAAGAAAAACATAAAATAATGTAGCGACATATAGATTGGAAGTACATAAAGATAAAATTAAGTGAGAATAACATATAGATTGGAAGTACATAAATATAAAATTAAGTGAGAATTGTATATATTCTCGGTATTGGTTGCAACTGAGAATTCATTTTGAAAGGAGTCTAGATGAAGAAAGAATAATATAAATTCTAGACTTGTGGTGTGCTCGAAATTATACTAAATAAACTCAAATATGAGGCAATATTAGACAATAAAATTGAAGTAGCTACAAAGGTTGTAATGCTACTATGGGCTAGAATTGAAGAAAGGCTAAGTTCAGATTGGATAGAATTGCTTAATAATATGGAGAATCAATTTATATAGGTGAACAAAATGCAAAGGAAACTCAAAACAAGAGTAGAAATTGTTGGCATAAGTAAGAGAGAGTAGAAATTGTTGGCATAAGTAAGAGGGATTTAAGGGTGGTCCAAAAAAACAAAGTATTATACAAGATTCTAAAGGAAGCTTAAGGATGGTAAAGATACAAGATTCTAAAGGAAGCTTAAGGATGGTAAAGACGTTGGAGTGAAAAATGTTGAACATGGATAGGAAGCCAAACATACTAATGAAGGATATTTTCTCACCGTATATTTTATTTTGTTTATAGAAGAAGAGTTGTGTGATTTTAAAAATAATAAGTATAAATATGTATGTATGTAGTAAATTTCTACTTGGTAAGAAATCATATATAATGATATATTGTGTAAATGGAAGAAAGGCCATGAGAAATATAAGTTATGATTTGGAAATCCATGTTGTGAAAAAGAATTGGAAGGTAGAATTATTAACTCTTCTCTTACTATTTTGTTTATATATTTATGGATGCTAGGAATATGTAATTAGCGCATACGAATGATGCAAAATGGAAGAGAATAAAATAGTTGAAATCATTATCTGTTAGATTGCATATAGACCTACTTATGCTATATGATGATGCATATGGACTAAGAGCAATATGTTGATACATGTGCCATAATTATGAAATGATGATTAAATGTGATTGATGTAGCTGTATAACTAAGAATGGTTGACAACATGGTCAAAGATGTTTATGATACTATTGCTTATGAAAATCAAGCTCTTGATGAAAAGGTAGGGACAAAAGGAATCTTGTCAAATAATTCATGAAAGGATTATGTAATATTTCGTAAGATATCAATTGAACAAGTAACATCAAATATGTTGATGATATCCATATAGGTATGGAATTGGTTGTGTCCATGGTGCATGACTATTGGAAGGGAATTGGGAAAGAATTTCTTCTGTCATTATTTATTATCGTAATTTTATATGTTTATGTTGTTTGAATGCACTTATGTGAATGATGCTCAACTAGGGTATGGTAAAGGAAGGAAGCCTTGGACATATAAATAATGATCAAAATCTATTAATGTATTCACATGGAATAAATTTCCATGTCATGTTGTGTTGGTTATGATGTAATGATCAAGGAAAGTCAAGACTTTAGATTATTTTGTAAAAGTGAATTATGTATGAGATGACCATGTGTAAGGCCATAAATGATGTTGTATTTGGGAATTATACAGTGCTAAATAAGTATCTAATGGTCTCCCTAATTGTATTCATGTCCTCAACTCTGACCTTCTTTCCATCATTGAAGAACAAAGAGATAGTGTACCTTTATTGTTGTGTTTGGGCTAAGAATGAAGGTGCCTAGATAGTAGAATAAGTATTAGGGAGGTGGTTGTATGATGTGCTAATGCATTGATTGATCCATCCATCACTTCATGGTGGAATGCATGACATGAAAGTATGGTAATCTCTATGATGTAAGTCTCAATAAAAAAAAATGAATTAATAATGAATTAATAAAATATAGTTGAGGTGTGCAAGTTGTGTCTATGTCTACATGGATATTCCAACATATGTTTGATTGCAATGTGTGAATGGATCCTTGTGCTACATTTGATTATAGTTAATATATTAATAACTAAAAGTGATTGGATTATTTGCATGTTGTAATTCTAAGATCATTTCATGCTTTATTGTAGATGTGGAAATAAAGGATTATATGAATAAGTAGGCATGTTTTGTTTGACTACATGAAATATCTATTGTGAGAACAAATTTATAGAATGAAATGTCTTCGATATGGAAATGAATGGATGTCTTAATAAAGACAAACTATTTCCTACAAATTGAAATAAAAGTATTATGTGGAAGCTCTTATATTTTTTAAAATTTTATTACTATACTAATTTACTCCAAATCTAGTTGATATATAAATATATAACTCACAATCCTTGTATATATTTATGATGCATGCAGATGGTTAATCTACCTAGTAAGGATCAATGATGGCTATTGTACGTTCAAAATCATGGGGAAAAGGCTATTTTGATAACACTACAACCCTACATGGTATACCTTTATTTTCATATGTTCTTGATTTATTAGAGGTTTCTAGTGTGATGCCATAGAAATAAGACTCTATATGTTCATGTTCTTCTTGCATATCAAAATTCCTGATAAATGACAGATCACTTGAAGGATTGTTTAGAAAAGAAGGGGATCTCCGAGCTTAGAATGGAAAGTGGATATAAGGATGAATCAAATTGAATGGATCTACATTACGAGATTCATATTACATGTTTCCTAGGATCAATTATGTGTGTTAGAAAAGAAAATGAGCTAAATTATTTTCCATGGAGTAGAGAAATATCCATACATATGAGCATTGAGATTATTTTATACTTTGTGTTATGTTATGATTACGTATGATTCAAGTATGAATTTAAAAAATTCCTATGGATAGGATAATTGTAGCATAAATTCACTGTAACATGCATATTTTCAAGATGGTTGTTATAGGTTAAATTGAAGAATCAAGACATGCATTTATTATTGGAAAATGGAACACCAAGAATGATTTTATTCGAAGGCAGACTATAGTGACCCATATGAACCAATAATAATAATAATAATAATATAGTGGAGTGGGAAATTTATGTGGGTACACATGCTTGATTTCATTTTGTAAATACATGTTTATGCTATATTTTTTAATTTATATGCCAACAATTGAAGTGATATAATTATGATTATCTCATAATTTTGATATCATTTCATGGCTTGTTGTGGATGTTTAGGATTGTACACATAAGTAGTCATGTTTTGTTTGACTACATGAAATTTTTGTCAAAGGAAATAAAAATAGAAAAATAAATGTCTTGGATATGGCAATGAAGTAATCTATAATTAAAATATTGATCATGGACTAGAAAAATCAAAAGATAAGTATTACATGAAACTTCCCATATTATTTGAAATCTAATTACTATAATAACTTATTCCAAAACTAGTTAAAATATAAAGAGATGACTCCTAATATGTGTGTGTCTACATAGTAAAGACAAATTATGTTGTTTTAAATTCAAAAACATGGGGAGAAACATATTATTATGACACTTGAATCCTAAATTATGTTGTTTTAAATTCAAAAACATGGGGAGAAACATAGTATGATGACACATGAATCCTATGATATGCATTTATAACCCTAAGCTATTGAGTGACTAGAGGTTATTACTCATACACTTGAGTAATAAAACTCTATAATTTCTCTTCTTCCATGTGAAATCCTTGGTAAAAGATGAGTCACCCAAGGGAGTGTCTAACACAAAAGAAGATGCGTAAGTTTGGATGTTTAGGATTGTACACGTAAGTAGTCATGTTTTGTTTCACTGCATGAAATATTTATCAAAAGAAATAAAAATAGAAAAATAAATGTCTTGGATATGGCCATGATTGATCATGGCCTAGAAAAATCAAAAAATAAGTATTATATGAAACTTCCTATATTATTTTAAATCTAATTACGATAATAACTTATTCCAAAGTTATTTGAAATATAAAGAGATGACTCATAATATTTGTATGTCTACATAGTAAAGACAAATTATGTTGTTTTAAATTCAAAAACATGGGGAGAAACATATTATGATGACACATGAATCCTAAATTATGTTGTTTTAAATTCAAAAACACGGGGAGAAACATATTATGATCACACTTGAATCCTATGATATACATTGATAACCATAAACTATTGAATGGCTAGAGGTTATAACTCATACACTTGAGTAATAAAACTCTATAATTTCTCTTCTTCCATGTGAAATCCTTGGTAAAAGATGAGTCACCCAAGGGAGTCTTTAACACAAAAGAAGATGCCTAAGTTTGGAAGGGTCCCTCGCTAGAAGGAGGAGTCAACTTGAATCAATTTTTTGTGATATATTCATGTTGTATGTTTTCTAGTATTGAGAAAGGTGCATCAAAACGGATAATGAGTTTCATCTCACCAATGGAAGCCATGTTGAACAAAAATGAATTCATAAAAATAAGTATTAGACTAATTTAGATACTTACTTTTTATTATGAAGACATATAATTTAGATGCATGTTGTCTTTAAGGTTACTATAAGTGCACTTGAAAAATTAAGATATGATTTTATTGTTAGAAAGAGGAACACTGAGGATGAAGTTATTAGAGGGAAGATGCAGTACCCCATATGAAAAATGCATAATGTGTAAGTATGTGAAGACATATAATTTAGATACATGTTGTCTTTGAGGTTATTATAGGTGCACTTGAAAAATTAAGATATGATTTTATTGTTAGAAAGAGGAACACTGAGGATGACGTTATTAGAGAGAAGATGCAGTATTCCATATGAAAAATGCATAATGTGTAAGTATGTGAATTACCATTTGATGGTAAGGGGAATTCATATAAAATAATAATATCTGTATTTATGGTTATAATTTCCTAAAAACACTCTAAGAATTGGAAAAATAGGAAGAGTAAAAATATATTATTTTGTTTATATATATATATATATAACTCGTGTGATTAATCCTATAAATTGAATGAAATATATAATTTTAATTTTTTTTTGCAAAAAATTGATATTGCAATTACCAAGAAATTTTGCTTAGTAGATATAATATTCATCATGAAGTGCACATCATGAAGTGCAGCACTTTAAACTGCTCTCTTTATCATTTGCATTTTGAGGCTGGTTGAAGATTCGAAATGCTTGACATCGATGCAATTATAAACCCACCCAAAAAACACTAATAAACAACTATATCGTTCTGCTAAAGACTCCAATCTAAAATGGCAGGAATATTATTTGAAATATATATCACAAGCAATCTACATTTAATCGCCATTATTACATTTTCCTTTTCGCTTCACTTCAATCCATTTCAGGGTTCTAAGGCGTCGTTTACTTTACAGTTGCACATATAATTTTTTTAATACCTTGTGTTTTATAATAGAGTTTCTTATCCTGTTGCCTTTTTATAGAGTTTGACGTCTACCTATAACCAGAATTTTGTGTAATATAAAAATGTTAGTAATAAGTTTGCCACTGCTAATCCAATAATCTTCTTTCTGTCCTTTTATATTCCAAAGTAGATGATGCTTCCCATGTAATGCATCTACTGACCATCAAGATTTCCTTTCATTAACGTATTATATATAATCCAATAATCTTCGTTCTGTCCTTTTATATTTTCCTGTATCCTTCTATATTTCAATGTTAGTTAGTGGACGACTTCAGAGAAAAGCTTATAAGTTACACCAACCCGGCCTCGACAAATTTCTAAACATATATCAACGCAAACCTACTTTAAGAAACCCTATGGTGCCACATACCTAAACATGTTCATACAAATAATATATTTTCCATCCATGAAAATGCAACATGTAAAAGGGAATCTTTATGTCACAGGGAGAAGGAATGTCTCGGGCACATGCCGACAATATTGAAGGTACCATGCTCGAGGAAAGCAAGGGAAGACCCATTTTCCATTATATTACACCAATAGGTTTGGAACCACTCATTTTTTTTTTTCTTTTAGCTGACAGGTGACCAGAAAACCCACATTGAGCACTAAATTGAAACTTTTGAAGCATACCATGGCCAGGTCTGTAAGATTCTGACTCTCCACAACTACCTGGATTCTCATAGCGGCGGTGGGCACCGGTCCACGATGCGTCCAGCCAACTGCTGAACTTAGTGCACTGTCTGAAATCTATTGTTTATACTTCATGTTTGGAAAATCAAATTAGGTATAGTATAGTGTCCAGGGCCCAGTGTAGGGAGGCCGAACCTGTCCGAGTTTCCGCGTGGTTGGGCGACGGCTGCATTTTTTCGTCGTAGGTTTACAAAGATAATGATTCCGTTATGCCTTAGCTTCCGTTTTCCTGCCGCAAAATCGTAGTCGGCGCGAAAAAATGATGTGATGGACGGACGTTTTCGTGACGTAGTGGCTACCGTTAAACGTATTTTCCAGCAATCGATTAGTTAAGCGTTCATGGCTTTTGCTCGTTTTTTCAATAGCGTAGTCTAAAAATAGACGTTGGGTAAACGTTCTACGCTTGGTCTCCTTCCAAGCGTTTTGGAAGGGATTCTCTTAACCTTTGGAAAAATCGTGCATTCAGTATCTCGTTGAGTGGATAATGCAAAGAATGTATCCTGCCAATGGGGTAAACTTTTGGGAAGGGA
Source organism: Picea glauca (assembly GCA_000966675.3). Taxonomy (NCBI): domain Eukaryota; kingdom Viridiplantae; phylum Streptophyta; class Pinopsida; order Pinales; family Pinaceae; genus Picea; species Picea glauca. Next base: position 488,688 of record JZKD02S1312533.1, read on the forward strand.
TTCTCTTAACCTTTGGAAAAATCAAGCATTCACTATCTCGTTGAGGGGTTAATGCAAAGAATGTATCCTGCCAATGGGGTGTGCTACCATACCTGCTACAATAAAAGTATATGAAAATGATGACTATGTTTATGGGTAATTTTTGTGAGAGGGGAAAATTAAGTTATAGCTAAGATTTTTAGGTTCCTCGTAATGGAGATTTCCTTATTAGCTAGCACTTGAGCAATGAAGGGATGATGATAGTTCGAGGGAGTGTTTAACAAAGAAGAAAATTATATTCCTTGTGTTGCATGCTCACAAGAAAGAGTGGCTGGCAAGTAAGATATTTGTAAAATTAAAGAGCTAAAATGATAATTCCTTAAGTGTGATATTTAGAAATTAAGTTGTGGAAGAATGCTTCTCTATTTAAGAGGAAGAATGCTTCTCTATTTATCTATTTCCTAGTGCAATCACGAAAATACATAAGTAGTTTAGTTTCTTTTATTTATATGCTAACTTGTGGTAGTGCTCTATGGATAAAGATGTTTTTACTTGGGAAGACTGCAAGTCTAGAATTTAGGATTGTTTCATAAATGCATTCTAGGTTGCTTAGAAGATCATCAAATGCAAATTTAAAGGATAATATAGCAGTATTTTGTATTTCCTAGAGCATAATTCTCCCTTTTTCTCGTAAATTAAATTTTAGTTTTGCCAAGAGGATGTTGTGGGCATTAGATCATAATCATGGAGGAAATGTAATTAATTATGATTAGAGATTAAATTGGGTAACTCGGGACATTGCAATAGGGTATCAAAAGCATTTGGATTGTTTTGAAGTACCCCATCACCTCAACAATAGTAAAAAGGCAATTCAATATGCCACATGATCACATCATAGCTATGGGTTGGTTGTATGAGTTGGAAATTAGTTGGTTGTATGAGTTGGAAATTAGTTCATATAGGAAGAAAATTACAATATCAATGTCAACCTGTTTTACAAAAGGTCTTGATGAAAATGGGGAAAAATGGGGAAAAATGGGGGAAATTAGCATGTTATATATTAGTATGAGAAAGAAGTATACAAATCCATAATTGAGAAATTATTCACATTAAAATACCTAGTTTGTGATCTTGAGAAAGCATATGGGCTAGGCATTGAAGTGGGTTATGATCTTAAATTGCAAATTTCAGCTCCATGGTGAATTGGGAAAGTTGCAAAATCACCAAAAATGCCAAATTTTAATGATAACAGGAATTTGAAGGGTCAAGAATGGAATTGGAATTCTACTTAGAGAGTAGGATAATTGATTGGAGATTGATTTAGAAAGGCCATGTTGGAATTCACAGTAGTTATGGTGTTCCTAATAATGGTTGAACAGATGGAAGTTCAAGTGGAAATCAACCACATGGGAATTAAGATGACCAAGTCACCTTGCAGTCATTAGGTTGACCCCATATGACAACATAGAGGAGGTCATGATAGATCAGATAAAAGATAGTAGAAGCCATTTGATATGGACATAGTCCATGATGGAATTGTGGAGCAGTGGTATGAGAGGGTGGTAAGTGGTATTACAGAGCCTCAAATCACGCTTTTGCAAAATTAGTTCTTGATCTTTCCAATGGTAAAATTTATATCATATGTAAAATTTATAAAGTATGATAACATATACCTCATAATGTGCATTGTGCTTGCATAATGGTCTAGAATCATAATTGGCTAAGAAAAAATATGGTAGAGTCTCTTGTTAACTAGTAGGTGAATGTTGAACCAATGATGGCTAAGGATTGTTGGAAAATCACACCTCTTCATGAGAAAGAATATTCAAGATGATAGTATTGTAATAATGTTTTTTAAAAAGTGATCAAATTTCTTGAATGAAGAGGACTAAGGTTTCCTATAGATTTGATTTTAGGACCAACCATGATGAAAAATGGACGAATAATAGTTAATGGTGCCTAAGATACAATGCATACAATGAATTGACCATGATCATTATGTTCAATTTGGATTACAGAGAAGAGATATTGGAATCCTTGATCATTGTATCCAATTATTATATATAACATGAAAACAATGACATGCATAGGGAACATGGAGCAAACCAACAGATAGTAGGAAGATGCATGTCCTTAAGCCCTAGTGACAGAGAAAGGAATAATGGTATAGGATGAAGTTATAAAGAGCATGGTATACTAGAGGAAACCTACCAAGAAAAAGGGAACACTTAATTTATGCATTTATTGGGTAAACCATGTGAAGTAAGAAATTTATAGGTATGGTTAGAATAAAAAGAGATGAACCAATAACTTTCATGTAGAGAATGGGTATTAAAGAAAGATCTTTCACTCACTCAAAAGGTGAAAATGGTGGAAAAAAGAACACCATTATGTGGATTTGTCGTGCTAGATATAGTTAGAGTCAACAAAGAATTATCCAATGAAATGAAGAGGATATTTCAAAAATTAGACAAAGATTAAATATAACTAGAGATAAGAAAGGTCATGAGATCTCGTATGATAGATATCCAATTGTTAGAAGATATTGAGAAATAAAGAGAGGATTTCAATAGTAAATGTGAATTATTTGATGAGATGAAGATAGAGAAAGATAAGTGCATTCCATATATATAAACGAGTTATAGGTCCAAGAAAAACATAATATATTGAAGATACATCTAGATGGGATGTACAAAGAAAAAATATGAAGTGGGAACTACATATATTCTTGGTATTGGTTGCAAGAGAGAATTTAGTTTGAAAAGAGTTTAGATAAATCTAGAATTTTGAAAATTGTAGTCTTATGGTGTCATGGAAATTATGGTAAATAAAGTGAGATATGATGAAACATTAGCGAAGAAATATTGTAATTCTATATAGGATATAATTGAGGAGAGGCCAAGTTGGGATTGGATAGACTTGCTAAAAAAATGGAGAAATAATTTCTATAGGTGAATTAAATGTAAAGACAACTAAAAACAAGAGTACAAAATATTGTCAATATCAAAAGGGATTTAAGGGCAACCCAAAATAGCAAAGGAAGTTACATACTTCTAAAGGAAGTGAAAGGATGATAAATAAATTAGTGTAGTAACAAATGGAGAACATGGCCAACAATGGAAGCATACTAATGAAGGATATTTTATCAGCTTATATTTTCTCCGATTTATAGAAATAGAGTAGTGTTATTTTAATAGTAGTAAGTATAAATATGTATGCATGTATTGAATTTCTACTTGGGTGAGAAATTCACATCTAACAATGTATTATTTGAATGGAAAGAACACCATGATAAAGACAAGTTCTTCTTTGTAAATCCGTCTTACACAAAGCAAATGGAAGTGAAAATTCCTTAACTCCTCTCTTACTATTTTGTTTGTATTTCTATGGATTATGTGCATAGGTAATTATGGCATAGTGTTAGGGTCATAAGATACCTAACCCCCTAAGTGGATAGATTATTATGTATTTTTATATATGGTGGTAATCATTAGTAAATAATTCATACGTAGTAGTGTGAACACAATTTTTGTAACAAGGCTTGCTAGAAGGTTCCACCTACAAGAAAGTTCCTTCTCTACAATGTTCCCAAGGGATAGAAAGTAATATATAAAGATGTAGAACCATTGAAAAAAGTGTTTCTTGGAAATCATTTGTAATATGAGCTCAGCTTTATTGGAGGTTGCCCCCTTGAAGAGGCAATTAAACATTTCTGCCATATCAATAAAGGTATAATATTTTGGTTCATATTCTCTGTTGTTCATGAAATTTGGTTTTCTTTTGCAATATATTCCAATGATATATATGATTTATGCTATGAATATTTATAAATCACAAAAATATCTATCAATAATAAGGTAAGCCTAATGTCAGGGAAGCATACACATAGGAACCACAAGAGGTTTCACTTGGTTGGAAACCCTTGTAACCTTTGTTGGTACCCCTTCGAGGAGTACCACATCACACAACATGTATAAATGGAATTCACTTCCACATAACATCAGGTATATTGAAATTCATATACGTGTCTTGAAACCAACCTTAGATCAACTTGTCTACTTCCTTACTAATATAGTGGCACTGAGAAAAAAAATAATGAATATTACTTTCTCATACCTAGGTAATTTGGTAATACGACAAAGGCTACGAAAAAAATTCCTTAGTTGGAGCCCTTAGATATTGGGCCAAGTAATATTGTTGAAATCCGCAAGTATATCATATATCTATAGCACAGGGGACTCCCTTGTCCTTAGGACCCTTATATCTAGGGAAAATTTAAAGGATCCATACTTATATTGAATTGTAGAAACCTTGGTGAATCTTACTAATTCTTAAAATTTCAATGATAAAATGTTCGGAAATATTTTTGTTAAAACAACGATTTTATATACTTTTCAGAAATTTTTAGTGATTTTTAGAGTAAAATGCTTTTACGCTATAAAATTTGGAAAATAAAATGGAAATTGGCGAAAAATTTTTTCTTGAAAAGAACATGAAAAATTGTCCCATGGGTGAAATTTATCCAGTAAGATTTTCCATGCTCGTAACCCTACTACATGTTGTCAATCCAGAAAAATTCTAAAACAAGGGCCTATATTGAAATTTTGAACATTCAATCCCTAGAAACCCTACTTCCCATTACCAGTTTGGGAAATTCATAAATAATATTAAATATTGAGAATATCAACTTTATGTTAGAACAATATTTTTTAACAAGGAGTATAACTCCCCTACATTTATAAAAGAAAAAAAATCAATATAAATTTGTCCTATCAACAACCTTATTTGGGACCTATCTCAATAGACTCTTTGTGTTTCTCTGATTGCAATGGTTCTCCTCTTGTACAAGCACTTTTTTATATGGACTAACTCACCCCATTATTGACTACCTATCTCATCAAATCCAAAAAATCACATTGATCACATTCATACAAATCTATACTAAGTCTTTTTGTAGTGAACCGCTAGCCCCATTCTCCCATAAACCTTTCTCTTTTTCACAAAATCTAGATGGAACCTACATTGCTAACTTGGAAAAGTTATTCGATGACTTGCAAACCATACATGACCAAGCTCAAGATGCTACTAATCAAAACTTTGCTACAATTAATGACCATATTGTTAGACTTAATAACAAGTTATAACATACTGAACTTTCGAGCTAGGTACCGTTACTACTAAAAATGATTAACATATTGATTTTAAATGAAAAAAGATAGACATCGCGACATACAGTCTCATCAATTGTCCATATTGATTAAAAACGTAACACAATTAATTTAAACATGAAAAACAATAATTAAACACATACAACAACATTCAAACACATAAAAACATAGAGTCAAATGCATCATTTACCCACAACAGGTAAGAGTAAATAAGACAAAATCATAATGAAGTGCATACAAACTAAAATAAATATTCAAGAGAAATAAACATAATGAATATAAGTACTTATCTTATTGAAATTAGAAAACCCACTATATAATAAGGATGTTCCACCCAACAATGGAATTGTTTCTCCAATTCTGAAGAGAAAGTCACTCATGAGCTAGGGATATGAATTGACAAGAGGAAATGGCTCCCAAATTTGGATATCATCCCCTCACAACAAGTTAATTCCTACATCGATTCCCATCTAACAACTTTCTTTCAAATAAACCCACACAACCCAAGGAATGGGATCCCCTTCTCTACCATGGAATACCTCAATCTATCCTACTTCCCTTTAGGGCTCTCACATAGGTTGGATATAAAATCTCTTTGTTGGGGAATCTATGAAACTATGTCCCCAATAGGAATTCTCACATAAAAAAATTACTTTCTCCCCTTACAGTTTCTTGAACATAATATTACTCACATGACTAAACAATATCTCCCCATGGGATTATAGCTCCAACAAGTTGTTATACATGTGGACCATGTCTTCGTTCAAGATTGAACACACAAAACTCTCTCGCTATCCAAAAATATGCATGTAAAATATTTCATCATTTTACATATGACTTTCCTTTTTTCCCATGTATGTTGAGTCTCCCAATTCCCAAGGTTGATTGTACTCAGGCCCATGCTCTTAATAACTCTTATCAAGTGAATTCACACACCAACCCTCTTACATGTATTCAATGATTGGGGCTTGGAACACTAAAAAATGAAATAGAAGGTTCATAATAAAATAATTTAGAAAGATAGTTTGGGTTTAACAAGCATGATTAATTTCCCTTAGACTTCACCCCCTTTCTTGTTGAATATGATCCCACTTGTCTCTGTCAACCATGTTCATCTACATTAGGTGATCCATTTTATTTTCAATATACAAATTTTACATATTACATCAATTTTTCCATGGCCATACATCATATTTACATTATACATCGCTAAATAGGAAACTAAAAATGGGGGTGTTACATTCCCCTACCCCTACAATTTGCACTATCCTCAGTTCACATCGCCATAAAATCCTAGATATTTACATATGAAAATGTTTACATCGAAATACTAGAGAATTCTGAAGCTTAATGACTCACATAATAATTTCATCTAGCAACTCTCGTTCCCATCAACCTATGAAAACCACTAAATGAGATCTTAAATTTATTGGATCGGAAGTATTAGTGTTCTGTCTACATGAACTTGGACTACCAAAATGGAGTCTTTGTACACTTATGTACAAATGTAAATTCGTCTTCCTTTCAAATTTGTAAAAGTTTAATTGTACTCCTCTCGAATGGTGTCATGCTCCCAACAGGGCATCTTCAGGGCCATAGTTTTTCCATTGGACATTTACGAGGCCAATGGATTTGTTCCTGAGCACTTTCAATTTACATTCTAGGATGTGCACTTGCTCCATCAAAAATTCCCCTTTTTTGTTCCACCTAGATCATAGTCCAAGGAATTACATAGTTATGATTAGGTGCATACTTCTTTAATAAAGACACATGGAACACATTGTTAATTCTCATGGATGCAATTAATGCAATAATGTATGCAATTGGGCCTATCCTCTGTATGACATCAAATTTCACATAGTATCTTGCTTCCAACTTTGGGAAACTTCCCAATATCAATTATCCTCTTGGACATAACTTTTAAAAACGCATGCTCTCCCACTTTGAATTCCATATGTGTTCTTCCTTTATAAGCTTCACAATTTTTCCTATCCTCTACAATATTTAAGTTCTACATGGCCTTTACCATTGCTCTTCTAGTTCTGTTAATAATTTTGTTCAAATAACAACTTTGTTTTTTGGGTTATCTGAACTTATCATTTTGTTTCATTTTATACCATACAAGGCTTGAAACAAGCACATCTTCAATGATTCCTGATACCCATTGTTGTGATAAAATTTAACTAAATGTACAGTCCTCCCACCTTGTAATATTTCAGATATAAAAAGTATGTAGAACAGAAATAAAATGCTAGAAATGGCAGATGAACAACAATATAACTAGAACAACACCACAATAATACCAAAATGATACTTGAATAACACCAGAATGAGCACTTTGATTACTGAGAGCAATGTTCGCTTGCCTCTTCGAGAAGGAAACCTCCAGCAAATAAGATCTTTATTTCAATAATATCCAAGACAAAATTTCTCGTGCCCTCAAATCCTATTTATACTAAATATATCTATCAAAAGAACCATCTAGAGGAATATCCTTCTAGAACCAGAAGCTTCTATTATCTCTTCTTACATTCGACTTATTATTCCTTATTGCTAGTCCTTATTAATATTGACCTTTATTACATAGGAATACATTATTCTACCTACGTGAGTGGTTAGGTCACTAACATGTCCTCCCCCTTAAAAAAAACCTTTTCCTCAAGGCTTGAGATGTGGAAATTGTTGCAGAATGGTAGTTGGTTCCCAAGTGGCATCAACTGGGGTTGTATCTTTCCACTAGACTAACACTTCCTTAATGGTTCACTAACAGAGGAGATTCTCATGGTGGTCCAAAACTTTTTGTGGTTGTACACAAATGGAGCCTTATTTGTCCAACTCGGGAAGGTTGGTTTGAGTTTGGGACTTATTTCCAATCACCTTCTTTAGGTAGGAAACATGAAAAACAGGATGTAGCTTAGAATGATTGGGAAAATCTAACTGATAGGACACCTGTCCCACATTCTTGAGAATGATATAAGGACCATAAAATTTGGGCACCCGTTTCTAACAATGGTCATCCTTGAGAAAATTTTTCTTGTAAGGTTGCAGTCGAAGAAACACCTAATCCTCCTCTGCAAATTGACGTTCAGAGCAAACATGATTTTCTTATTTCTTCATGCAATTTTGGGCCATGAAAAAATTATCTTTGAGGGTATGGAGAATAGCCTCTCGAACTGTAAGCATTTTGTCAACTGTCTGGACCTTCGAGACACCAGAAAAATATGAGAGAACTAAATGTGGATTTAGTCCATATATCACTTCAAAAGGTGTCATGCGGGTAGTTGTATGGTATGAAGTGTTGTTCCACCATTCATCTAGTGGTAACCATTGAGCCCACTAATCTTTATTTTCTGAGAAAAAACACCTCAAATATGTTTCCAAACACTTGTTGACAACTTCAGTTTGACCATGCATCTGGGGATGATAAGTTGTGATGAGATGTGATTGGGTTCCTTGTAGCTTGAACAGTTCTTGCCAAAAATTGTTGGTTAAAGTTGGGTCGTGATCAGAAACAATAAAATGCGGCATGCCATGAAGCTTGAAGACTTGATCCATAAAACGTTGAGCCACAATGGTTGTTGTAAATGGGTGTTGAAGAGCACGTAAATGAGAATACTTGGAAAGATGATCAACTACCACCATGATGATTGATTTATTTCCAGATTTAGGTAAGCCTACAATAAAATCCATAGATATATCCTACGATATAGCAGGTGGAATCGGAAGTGGTTGTAGTGTACCAGGATATGTGACCGTTTCTCCCTTGTTGCGTTGACACACATCACATTCAACCACAAAATTACAAACGTCATGTTTCATACCATCCCATAAAAAAGAACGTTTGACCCAGCGATAGCTTTTCGTAAACCCGGAGTGCCCAACTATGGGTGTAGCATGAAGCTCAGAAAGTACCGTGGATTGAAGTTTTGACTATTTACTTAAATACAAACAACCTTTGTATCAAAGATCATCATGGATCCAAGAGTACCCTAGGGAAACTGGAGAATTGGACTACAATTTTTGTATCAGATGAAAACTTTTGGGATCGTGTAGCCATTCCTGGCGAACAACTTGGAGCCAATCTGGTACAATGAAGGAGAGAGAAAAAAGGGACTCTTCATCTTCATATTTTTGGGAAAGTGCATCTTCAACCACATTGTCTTTTACGTTCTTGTAAATGATCTCATAATCATATCCAAAGAGATTAGTCACCCATTTTTGTTTCTTTGGGGAGGAAATGCGTTGTTCTGGAAAATACTTGAAGCTTTGATGATCTGTTTTAATTTGGAAGTGTTTCCCCAATAGATAAGGGCACCAAAGATCAACGACATGCAAAATAACCAACATTTCCTTTTCATAGATTTATTTTCCAAAATTTGGGTAAGGCAGTTGTTTGCTGGTAAAGGCCAAAGGTTGACCCTCTTGCACAAGGACAACACCAATTCATTTCCCTAAAGCATCACATTCTAGGAAAAAGGTCTTCGTGAAATCAGGAAGGGCCAGGACTGGAGTGGTGCACATGACCATCTTAAATATTTGAAATTCCTGAGAAACTGTTGGAGTCTAAGTGAAAGAATTATTTTTAAGGAGTGCATTGGGAGGTGTCGCAATCTTTCCATAATTCTTAAAAAACTTGCGATAATAACCGTTAAGCCCAAAAATCCACACAATATTTTGAGAGTCTTTGGGTGAGGACATTCTTTCATAACTTCAATCTTTTCAGGATCCACACTGATGTCATCCTTGACAATAAGATGACCCAAGTACTTAACATTTGAGGCACCAAAAGAACATTTAGATTGTCTTAGGAAAAGTTGGTGCTAAGAGAGTAGATGGAGGACTCGATCCACATGAGAAATATGGTTTTTCTATGTTTTTCTATATATAAGGATATCATCAAAGAAAACTAAGACAAACTGACAGAGAAAAGGATGAAAGACATGTTTCATGAGCCTTTGGAACGTGGAGGGAGAATTACACAAGACAAAGGGCATGAAAAAAAACTCATAGTGACCCTCATGAGTTCTAAATGCATTCTTAGGAATGGATGCCTCTTTCATATGGATCTGGTGGTAGCCAAAACAAATATCAAGTTTAGTAAAGAATTGGGCACCACTCAATTCATCCAAGAGGTCATCAAAGACAAGAATGGGAAATTTGTCTTTAATGGTGAGTTTGTTGAGGGTGTAGAAGTCGGGATATATGCACCAATAACCTTTTTTATTAAGGACCATGACCATAGGAGAATATTAGGTGCTCATACTAGTGCGGATAACACCTACGTTAAGAAGTTATTGAACCATTTTCTCTATTTCATTTTTTTGGGAAAAGGGGTGATGATAGGGATGGATATTGGGAGGAAGGCTTCCCAGGACAAGGGAAATGGAATGATAATGAATAGCATGGGAAGGAGGGAGTCCCTAGGGAGTGTAAAAAACCACTTGATATTTATAGAGGATGGATTGGAGGTCCTGCAGCATAGAGGGTGTGTCAGTTGCTTGTATGGCATGGAGTTGGGAAATAACACCAGAATGATTTTTTTGAGCATATTTTCCATGCGATGGGAACTAATGATATCAGGGGAACCGAAGATGATTCCTTAGAACTTATATTGTTGGCCCTCCTGGTTGAATTGCATGGTTAATTCCTTAAAATACATGAGAATGGGACCCAAAGTCCTTAGCTAGTCTGCACCCAACACAATGTCACAACCACCCATGTCGATAGGAAACATATGATATTTCAGGTGGTAGTCACCAATTTGGAGATGCACATTTTCATAATGCCCTCCACATTTCATGGACCCTCTATTGGCAATCATAATTTTGAAATTATCGACTACATGGATATAGAAATTATTTTCTTGGGAAATGCAATGATGAATAAAACTATGGGTGCTTCCACTATCAAAAAGAATGATGACCTCCCTATGTTTGATGTAACCAATTATATTGAGGGTTTGGGCAGCGAAGAATCCACTGAGAGCATTTAGGAAAATGACTGGTTCTACTTTGGGAGGGTCTGAGGGAGGGGTTATGTCAATGGGTTCAGGCGACACAGACATAAGGGGAGCTTCAACATACTCTTTTGAAACATCCTCTGAGATGTTCATAAAAATATTTTGTTCCGTACACTTGTGTCCCGGAAAATATTTGTCATCAAAATTATAATAAAGGCCTTTGAGTTGGAGTTCATCCATTTCAGCCCTGGTTAATTTTTGGATCTTTAGTCGAGTAGAAGAAGGAGTGGGATTTATTGGTTTAGTGCGAGGAATAAAAGAGGGTTTTTGATGTTGAGAAGAGACAACCTGTCATTCTCCCTTATCTCTTTTAGTAGCCTCCACCCAAATCTGAGGCCGAGCCATGAGGACATGGGCATAAATCTCATCCTTGAAGCCACTGATAAAACATTCTAAAATACAAGCATCAAACATGCTCTATGTACAAAATGCCAGTCCCTCAAAATAATCTATAAAGTCTTCCATTGTGCCATATTGTTTCAACTTTGTCAAACGACCTAAATGGTTGGTGTCAGTGTCAAAGCATTCATAAATCTCTGCCACAAAGTGTGCCCAAGAAAAATACCCTTGACGGGCAATTTTTGTTCATTGCCACCATTGCCAACGTTTTTCATCTATATGGAGAACACCATACCGGAGTTTGGCCAAATCATTTGTAATGTCGTACACACAGAAATAATGTTCCATTTGACTTACCCAACCAATGGGATCCAAAGCATCAAATTTGGTCACATCCATACGTGAAAGGTGTAGGTCATGCTCAAATTGATGGGGCTAAAAATTATGGGAATGAGAGGAAGTTTTAGCTTCGGTATGCAAAAGTGGGTCAGATAAAGGGGGATATGTAGGTAAATGAAGCTTGGTGCAGATCATTGAAGTGACATATTCAATATGGGTAGTAATGTCTTGTTTGAGGTATTCTTTAAGTTCCTCGATTGAGGCAACGATGGAGGAATGCATACTTTTATTGATGGTGGAAATATTGACACTGAGTTGTCTCACTTCTTGTTGGGTCTCTGTGAAATTAGATTGCAAGGTATTGAATCGAGCTTCCAAGTCTTGGCTATTGGTATGGGCCATGATGACGAGGGAACCAAAAAGGGGTGGGTGGGGTCAAAAACATTGCTGAAAAAGGATAAGTATGAATGTTATAAGGACGAATAGATAAATAAAATGGAATAGGTCTCAAATAACGATGCAATGATGAAATGCCCAAATGCTTAATCAAGGAGAACTAAATGAAATAGTGTCTTGTTTCCCTGGGTGTCCAGCATATGGTATATTGTGCATCTCATTTAGAACTAAATTTCTAAATTCTTAACAATTGAGAACATAATCTCTATTCCTAAATAATAGGATCTTGTCCTCTTCTATCTTGTAATATTTGTATTTATGTTGTACATTATTCTACTATGATTCTTCTTTAACTTCCACATAATGATGGTTTGTATTACAAACTCTAATTTTTTTTTCTTTTAAATACGTCATGCACATACTAATGGTCGTATCATGCATTTCATGCACCCTTCTATTGAGTGCATCAACCACTCTATTCTCTTTTTCCTTTATTCGCTCAATGTCAAAGTCATATTTGCTAATAAATTACAAGCATCAAGTGTTGGTTGTTCAGATAAGTCTTTCAGACCGCTATGATATTTCTTCAACTCAAATTTTCTTCCCATGAGATAATTCCTCCACATTTTTAAGGTCTGAATTATTTCTTCCAACTATATTTGATGGGTAGCATAATTTATTTCATGTTCCTTAAGCTTCCCTGACTCATAATATATGAAATGCCTAGTTTTTGTAAGGAATTCCCCAAGCCCCTTCCTTGCATGTATCTGCGTAGAAAAAAAAAATCCTCATATAGATATGCAACCTTTAGAATAGGTGCACTTGTCAATAATTCCTTCAAGTGTTAGAATCTCTACTCACATTTGGCATTCCAGTAAAAAAAAGTTCTCATCTCCTATAGTGAGTTGATCAAATGTGAGACCATGGAGAAATCTTCAATGAATATCCTATAGTATCTAGCTAATACGATAAATGATCTCCATTCTAAAATAATATTTCTCACTGGATAGATTTTGGTTGCTTCAATCTTCTCAAGGTCTACTATTATTCCCTCCTCTGAGATGATGTGGCCCAAATAATTGATTTTCCTTTGATATAAAGTACACTTGATTAACTTGGCATACAATCGTTTCTTTCTCAACACCTGTAGTGCCATCCTTGAATGTTTTTTATGTTCCTCCTCTGTCTTGGAGTAGATAAGGATATCATATAATAATACCATGAAAAATTTATCCAAGTACTATATGGACACTCCATTCATTAGAGACATAAAAGTAGTTGGCACATTTTTCAATACAAATGGCACTACCACAAAATCATATTCTCCATACCTTGTTCGAAAGAGAGATTATCTTCTTCTCTGATACTTACTTGATGATGACCTGATCTCAAGTTAATATTGGAAAATATATTTGTTCCTTTTAGTTGATCGAAAAGGTCATCAATACATGGTATAGGGTATTTTCCTTTTACCATAACCTTATTAAGTTGTTTTAAGTCAATACATAAACTCATATTTCCATAATTTTTCTTCACACAAACCATTAGGGTACCCTAATGTGACACACTTGGGAATATGTATCCCTTCTTCAATAATTCTTCAAGTTTAATTTACAACTCTTTAAGCTATGATTTTCTCATTCTATAGGGATTTTTGAAGATTGGGGTGGCTCTAGGAATTCAATCAATAGAGAAATCAATGTCATTATTCATCAATAGTCCCAACAATTCCCCAAATACATCCACACATTCCTTCAATATTGGGTTATCTTCAAGACATGGTTTCTTATCCCTTTCTATCTCTTCATTATCCCTTATCCCTTTCTAAATATTATTTTCAGTTGTAATGTTGAAATATCTTTGACAGAAATAGGCCTTGGGATACCTGGAACTATCCTTGAATTTCATTCCTCATCAAGGCATGTGAAAGTCTTGTTGTATAAATCTAGGACAACGTCATTCTTTTCCACCCAATCCATATCAATCAAGAAATCATATGAACGAAGAAGCATAATGTTGAAATATTCCTTAGTGTTGACTCCATTCATTTTCACTTAGGAAATATATAACAAGTTCACTTATTTTCTTCTTGGTTCGAGTAGCTAACTAAACTAACTAATAATTTTTATTCTTACATTTATTTCATTTAATTCTTTCGACTAGATTTTGATCTATATAGCTATGACTAGCTCTAGAATCAATCAGAAAAACTATGGGTCAATTATCAATCTTACTTTTCACCTCAATCATGTGGGATTGATAGTATGCTTGTCTATTTTACACTACTACATAAATACTTGGCATGATCCTACCCACATCCTCCACTATATCCTCCTTCTTGATGTTATGCATAGTCCTCATCCTATCTCCCTTCTGAGGAAAATATTTATACACGTGGTCTCTTTCACATCCCCAACACTTTATGGGTTGTTTTCTTGGTCTCTTCCTTGAGGAAGATGTTATTTTATCTTCAAATTATGCTATTTTCCCTTGCTTATATGCTTGGTATTTGTTCTTGATGAAAGGAAACTTGAATCCTTTCTTCCTCTAATCCAGATTTCCTTTTTTATTATCATCCAAACAATTTTGGAAAGAAGGCCTTCCCTTTTTCTACTCATACAAATGCTTATCCATCCTCATGGATTCTTTCGAATTCTTGGGTTCATCAAACTAAAATTTGTACTTGTATAATGATGGTAACCTTCTTAATAACCTTTGAATTTTCACCTTCTTATCCTTAATGAAGTTGACGTACCTCAGAAACTCCACAAACTTCCCCTCATATTCTTCCATGGTCATGTTTCCTAGCTTATGTTCAAAGAATTATTGCATCTTATTGTCACATAATTCTCTCACAAGTACTATTTCTAGAAATATTTCTTAAACCACTTCCAAGAAACTATTTTCTCATCAATATGCTTGACCTTGTTTAGTTGGTCCCACCATATGGAATCATTCCCTTGGAAATTATATATAGAAACTCTTCCTTATAGGTTTGATGATTAATCATGTAGCTACAAATATTTTCCCATGCCTAAAAATAAATCTTCAACATCTTCACCCTCCCTATGCTCTCCATCAAAAGGTTGTTTCTTGAGCTTCTCAAGCTTTCCTTGGAAAATATTTGACTTAGGCATCCTCCTCTAATTTCTAACAAGTGAAACACTCGCGATGATCTCTAACCATGAATACACATGTGCTCTTGTGTTTGAGTGTCCTAGTGAATGATGATTTCCTCTAACACTCCTTAATTTCCTAGATATCCCATGGTCATTTATCCTATCACGAGACATAGATGTTACTACTTTCATTTCACTAAATGTGTGTTTTGTGATAGAAAATTTATTGAATTATATTTGCATCATATCTAGACTCTGTAGGATTGCCTCCTTGGTTCATATCATCCTTTCATTTTTTTACTCTATAAATTTTCACTTCTTTCTACAAGATTTTCATAGTCTCAACCATCTCCACGGGGTCTACTTTGTTTATATGTCCATTGGATGTAGTCTTTGCATTTCCTAAACTAATACCCAATCCTATGATCTCATCATCATGGTCGTAAGAACATGGGAATCTTCCAAATATTTGGTTTTCATATAGGAACCAATCATGTTTTTATTATGCCCCTAATTCTACAAAATTATGCATGCAACAATTGTTGTTAGAATGATGCATATTGTAAAAATCTTTCATTATTTAGGCTATAGATCATTCTTACTTTTAATTTATTAAGAATATGGATGCAATGACTATATTCATGAATCATTCTATGTTCTAAGATAAAAATTATAGCCTTCTAAAGTTTGCAATTTCTACTCATTTGTGACCTATTTTTTCTTGTGTATCTTATTTGAGAGGCCATTTTGTAGCACTTGTAGAAACATATATGCCAAGAAAAATAAATCATTTTACATTGGATGAAAATAGTATTTCTTATTGAGAATAAACAACAAATTTTGAATTCATAATCTCATGCTCCATTCAAATTCAGTACAAATATGGAATTAGCGACTTTGTGCTTTTACATTTCCTCCAAACATAGAAATTTTTATCCAAAATGGATATCCCCCAAACAGAGAAAAAATGGGAAAAAATCCCTCAAGAAAAAGTTGTTTAGGTTATTAAGGAGGTAAAATGTCAACAAAATATTTTTTTCCATATTTGTGGTATGGGGTCACTTTTCCTATGAAGATTTCAAAAATCCCCCAAAGTGTCCGAGAATAGTGGTTTTTAGCCTGTTTTTAACCTCCACTCCAAACCATTTTGAATTTCGATAAAATACCAACTCGGTATATTTATGCCTTATTTTTCGATGCTCTATAATAATTTCATCTTTATCTAGGCTCTCGTTACTTAACACGACCCAAATATTTAGAAATCGATAATTGGCATTTTCAGGAGAATTAAGTAGAATTCGTCCATGTCCCTCACTAACAATTTTATATCCATTGTTATTTCATATGCACCCATTAACTTTCATCTTATTCTCATTTTGTTTTCTCATGTTATGGCCAAAACATGTTTTTGGTTCGAAATTTTATTTATTCTTGTCTGTCTTTATCATCTCTTGTCCTTTCTTCTCTTTATTTTCTTCCCCTATTTTCTTCCTCCCCTTTCTCTTCTTGCCCCTTTCTTCCACCTCTTTTATTTTATTTCCTTGTCAGTCACTAAAACCCTTCATCATTGGTCAACAAAAACGTCTATTTGCAATTGTTAAAAAAGTTGATCATTTATTAGCAAGCAAGGAAAAAGCCTATCGGTGATTGAAAAAAAGGTTTATTAGCGACTGTGGAAAAACTCTATCGACTATCGATGAGCATGGAAAAATTATATTTGTGATCGACGAAAAGGATTATCAATGATCACAGAAAAATTTTGTCAGATCTCGACGATAGAGGAAAGAAGTCTATCAATGATCATAAAAAAGGTTTATCAACAATCATGGAAAAAGTCTATTGGCTATCGACAATTGCAGAAAAAGACTATTGGTGATCATATTTTTTTTTATCAATGATCCCAAAAAAATCCTATTGGCTATCAATGATTGGGAAAAACAATTGTTGAGGGTCAATAAAAGGTTTATCATTGATTAACAAAAAAAATTATCGACTATCGGGGATCAAGGAAAAAGTCTATCAACTATTAGAAAAAAATGTTTATTAGTGATCGATGATTTTCTATGAACTATTTTTTTTTGCCCACTTCACCAAATGTCATTGAACTCCAAAAGGCTCCATCAGTAAATGAATCTTGGTTGTTGATTACCAATTTTATTTCGATCTAGACCATAGATTCCCCAAAATTCACAAGATTTCATCGAACAATAAAAAATTCAATGACTTATACTTTTCTCCATCAATCATTAGTGATTTTCTTCTTTGGAAAACTAAACTTTATTCCCACTTCACCGAATTCCACCAAAATATGAAATCCTTCAATGAACTAACAATTTTAACCAAGCTGAAATAAATCTTGACCATTGATCGTGAATTCAAATGTGATTTGGGTCGTTCATTCTCCAAACCTCATAGTTTCCATGAAAACATGAAAAAATGAAATTCGACCTCCCAAACCAATTTTTAACTATGCAACTTGTATATTTATTTAATCATGTCTCCAACCATTCAGAGTGCAAATTCAATAGAAATTTTCTTAGAAATTTGTGGATGTCACTCTCATTTTACAATTTTCCTCCAAATTTGACACATATCAAACTCTGCAATAACAAATTTACAAAATTCACATTGGTCTATATCCCATGTAGCTCTTTGGTTGAACCATAAGATCTAATACCAATCTATAATGTACCCAACTTCCCAAATGGGTCCCATTACTGCTTAAAATGAATAACACCATTGATTTTAAATGAAAAAAGATACACAACATGACATACAATCTCATGCAATTGTCTATATTAATTAAAAACATAATCTAATTAATTTAAACATGTGTAGAAACAATTAAACACATATAGTAGTACTCAATCCAATAAAAACACATATTTTAGTGCAACCTTTAACAACAGGAGGTAATGGTAAATAAGATAAAACTAAAAATGTTGTGCATAGAAATTAAACCCAACATTTAATAGAAATAAGATAAAACTCAAAATGTTGTGCATAGAAATTAAACCCAACATTTAATAGAAATAAGATAAAACTCAGAATGTAGTGTTTTCTAAAGTTGGCTACTATCTCCTCACTGGAAGTTAATTCCTATAGCCATTACAATCCTCCAAATATCTTTCCCCTCAACCCATACAACCTAAGGAATGGGATCCCCTTCTCTTCCACACAATCCCTTAGGATATCCCACTTCCCTCTAGGGTTCCAATATAGGTTCAATAGGAAATCTCTTTGTTGGGGACTCTAGAAATCTATGGTTGCAAGAGGAATTCTCACAAAATAAAATTACTTGCTCCCTTTACAATTTATTAAATACAATATTAATCATAGGCATAAAACCTATCTCCCTGTGAAATTACATCTCCAACAAGTTCTGATCATGCCCAGTATTAATTCCTTCAAGATTCAGCACTGAGAACTCCCTTGCTATTCAAACATATGCATGAAGAAACTAGCCTACTTTCCCATACAAATTTCCTTTTCTCCCATGTGTGTTGACTCTCCCAATTCCCAAGATTGATTATACTTATGCCCATTCTCTCAATAACTCTCTTTAGGTGACTTCACATAGCAACGCTTTTACATGTATTCAATGATTAGGGCTTGGAACACTAAAAAATGAAACATGAGATTCATAGTAAAATAATTCACAAACATGGTTTGGGTTGAATAGGAATGGGTAATTCCCCTTAGACCCCCCCTCTCTTGTGGAAGCTTATCCCCCAATATCTATCAGTGTCCATCTATAGTTGGCGATGCATTTTATTTCTGATATACAAATTTTACATATTACATTTCTTGGCCTGCAACCATACATCATATTTACGTTATACATTGATAAATCAAGGATTAAAAATGGCGATGCTACACAATATCAACAAGGTAGATGATGTACCTCACAAGTTTTCTAATTTTATTACTAAAGTCATAATCTCCAACTACTAGGAACAACCCATACACAAAGAGGGTGTTTAATCATCCAATTCCACGAGGATTCACTCTGACCCCTTTTCTTGTGATATCATCCCTAAAGTTGTTGTGAGTAAATTTAAGGGCTCAGACCCCACTAGTTGGGTCACAATAATGAAGAACTATCTTTCATTGAATGGAATCACCAATGAATTAATCCAGGTATTAATCAAACTTCATGTTGGTATCTTATATTTATATCTCGATCATTGGCAATGGTGGAAATGGAGTAAGAATTTCCACAACAATTATATTTCTTAGACTCAATTCATTACAGATATTTATGAGAATTTTGAAATATACGCTCATCATTTGGGTCATTCCACCAAACTTAAACAATTGGGTATAGTTGAAGACCATATCTATTCTTTTGAGAAACTATAGTTATTCATTGAAGGGATGTTGGATACCTTTCTCTGAGAATGTTTTATTAGTGATATGAAGGAATAAATCCATTCTCAAGTGTTAATGTCTTTCCCTACCACTTGGCTCAAATCCACTCATAGATCTAGAGAAGTAGAACACGTGGTTACTACTCAAATCAAAATCCAATCCACTATTCCTTCTCCCCATTGAACCAATCCATATATTCTCTTCCCTCATCTCAACATCCACATATTAACATGGGATTAAATGGAAAAACTTCAACTTAAAGGCCTTTGTTATAATTGTGATGAAAAATATTTGCCCAGGAACAAATGTAAGGAGAAAACACTTATTATGGCCACTTCCGAATAAATTTCATAATGTTATGGTGGTTCTCTTCCTCAAAAAATTCTACCTAAAAAAAAAGTTGACATTCCTCCTTCTAATAAACTATATGTGGAACCCCAAATCTCCCTACATGAATTAACAAGTATTTGAATTCCCCAAACTCTTAAATTAATTGGTTAAATCAAGCACTGCAAAGTCATTATCCTAATTGAAAGTCATTATCCGAAGCACACTTAACTATAGTTTTCTAATGGGATATGGTGAATTAACTTTGTAGGAATTACATTACATGACAAATGGAGATGGTATCACATCGCATTCCACATCAAAAGGGTAAATGTTCTGGTTTATCAAAACCATAATTTCATAATCATTGATTCAGTGGAGAAGGTGGATGGCCACCGAGATCCACCTAGATCAATCCTCCCGCCTTAGAAATCACTGGTCACCATTGTTTCAAGTTCTCTTGGGAGATGGTGAAACCTTTGCTCAATCTAATCTTTTGTAAGTTGTTTGGGTTCAATGGGTAGACTTGGGGTTAATCATATATACACCAACAAATCCTTTAGACACTGGCACTTTCGACATCACTTGTAGGGAAAGTGAATTCTCACATGAGGCATATAGAGGGGATGAAAGACCCAAGGTTTTGCAGTGATGAGGGGAAGTAAAGAATTATTCATGTTCTTTCTACCATTCAATCATGTGTGTACTTCCCATTAGTTAACAATTACTTAACACTAAACATAGTCTATGCACGACATCCTTCCAATTCACATTCACTCAATTACTATATACTTCAGTGTGTGGAATTATATCATATATGACTAACCAATGCATCCTAATACTTTATCATTTTCATCATTGTGAAATAACATTAAAAATCATAAGATGAAAATAAATCACAACACATTTGTTTAACTCGGTTCACCCAAGATGTGCTACATCCACAACGACTGGCATTTTTTATTATTCATTGCTAATTCTCTTACATTTGTGCACTACACTAAAAAATACTCAACAATAAAATTGCCCTAACTTGCCTAGTCATTCTGCTACAATGTGATCTTCACTCCTTATCCATACCTTAGAATTCTTCGTTCACTCGACTCCCTTACCAAAAAGGACTAATAACTTATGATATTCCAAGCCCCTTTTCTCAAAAACCCTTTACATATTTATACATCAAAATAGGGATAATATTGTTACAAAGTGGATAAGAATTGATGGTTTTTCAATAAGAAAGGTTAAAGCATGAATTTCATTCCATTTTAGCATTTTATTTAAACCATAAACAATTGTGTTGCAACAACTAGGATCACAAGATGAAACATCATGCACAAGTACACAAGAAGTATCCTGGGAAACCCTTCTCAAAAAGGGAAGAAAACCCAGCCAATTCGTTGCTATATTCTTCAAGAGAAAGACCTCCACCACCAAGAAAACCTAGAACACAAAAGGGTGCTCACAAACCATAGAATACTCGCACCCAAGAGAGGTGCACATTTTTCCCAAGAATATGTACTTGCTAAAATTTCCAAACTCACACTTACGATATCATTCCTCAATGGGGAATTTACCTTTACTTATATTAGACTGAACCTGCCAATAGAAGTGTCTATTGGCACAAGTTAAGCACTAATATTGGCTCATTACCCCTTAATTGGGGCATATTATATTAGTAATGTTATTTTATTTATGTTGGATTTAGGCCATTAGTTGTAATTATACCTCCTAGTCTCCTATATATACC
>JZKD02S1312533.1:514141-538289 GCA_000966675.3 Picea glauca
TAATTATACCTCCTAGTCTCCTATATATACCAAGGAGACATTTTCATTTTGAAGCATCTTGTACTTGAACATTTAAGTGGGGTAAAAGGAGGTTTCCCCCTCGAAGAGGCTTATTCTCTAAAATTATCTCTTTTTCGAGTACTTTTTCTAAGGTTTTTCTATGCTATATTGGTATTTGTTTCTTAACAACCCAACATATCCAACCTCAATAACTTATAATATAATTAATAATTACCATATTAATTATCTTTTACATTAATTATATTTTACATTAAGGTGCGGACGACTTGTACCCTTTACATAAAAATTAGGGTTACAGGTAAGTTTGACTCTTGAACAATATAGCAAGGGATATTATACACCGACTAGTGCCTAGACACTAGGGGCACATCCACATGGATGTCCACATATTTATCTCATTATGTCTCATAGGAGAACCACACTCACTAGTGCTCAACCACTAGTATCACGTTCACTTGTTCTCATCCATGGGCAAGTCCAACTCAACATATCTTATTTCCCATTGAATTACACAAGAGATTCATCTGGATTTCATCATCTCAACTCTCTTCTCATAGGAGACTAATACATTGTTTCATCTTTGTCTCATAACGATGCACCTAGCTCATGGGAATTCACACGTTCACATGTGCTCAACTATAGGAACGTCTAACTCAGCAGATCTTCTTTCTCAATAAGTTACACAAGAGAATCATCTGGAGTTCATCTCAACTCTCTATAAGGAGGAGGCCAACACAACATTCCAGTTCTTATTCAGATAGGAACCACACACCCATCTCAGGGGCTCTCTCTCAGGTTTGTGTCCTAGAGGATGTCTCACATGGCTATAATCATCAACACTCCCTCTCATCTAGGGATGCATTCTCCATCAGGCCAAGTCTCGCATGCAAGTACTTGAACTTTGTCTTGGTTGTAGTCATCAACACTCCCTCTAATCTAGAGAGGTATTCTTCACCAAGCCAGTTTGGTGAAGATGTCTACAATATGCTCATGTGTAGGAAGGTATTGCACGTGTACTTCTTTCCTCTACATCATGTCTCTAAAAAAATGATATTTTATCTCAACGTGTTTCGATCTATCATGAAACACCAGGTTCTCAAAGAGATTCACACACATATCTGGTTATCATCATAGAATCCATCTCATGATCAAGTAAATTTGTCAGAATCTTGTGAAGCCACATTTCTTCTCACACTCAATGCTATATACTTTGCTTATGTGGTACTCAAGGCCACAAAGCTTTGTTTCCTAATGAACCAGGAAACCATGGAAAAACTCACAGTAAAACAAAAATTGAATGTTCGCTTTCGATCCACTATACTTTATGTCCATTCTTCATATCCGTCCAAACTCGGGTCTACACTAGAGACATATCTCATGACATATCTAACTATGCCTCATAGATATCTCAATACATGTTTCATTGTTTTCCAGTGAGTCTATCTCGGCTGACTCATGGAATGACTAGGTACATCCACTGCATAGCATGAATCAAGTATGGTGTTAACTAGATACATCATTGATCCAATCAGCTCTAGATCAATCTCATCTTAATCATCCTCATTCATTCTATTCAAATACATCACCATGCATTTGCATTATGTCATACTGAACTTCTTTAATATTCCCACTATATATTTTCCTTGACTTAGGGAAATATCATCATTCCTATGTCATAATTCTTGTCCCAAGAAGTAGTGCATCATACCCAGATCCTTCATCTAGAAATCAAAAGTCAAAGCTTACTTGTATCCAACAACAAGTCTTTCTGAATAAGTCATCAAAATCAGGCTCTCGTCGCCAACACTATAATACTATAGGTTTGGATCAACAATACTCTTGTTGAAACCCAAACTCATCAAGAATTAATCCATCTGATATAGTTTCCAAATCATGGATGGTAGTATGGATGGAAGCGTATCAGGCTTATTGGATCAAGTGTCTCATCATATACAACTCCCTTTGTTTGTGAGAATACCCTGGCTATAGATCTCACTTTGTATTACTCGACATTTCTATCAATTTCATTCTTGATCTTATAGATCCACTTGGAACTCACCACAAACTTCCCTTATGGTCTATGAACAATATCTTGTACATCATTATATAAGATATATTATTATTCTTTTGTTATGGCATCTTTCCATACATGTTCTCATGTTGCTTCTCCAAGACAAGGAAGCTCAGAACAAATGAAGTGGCCCATGACTGAAGGATAGATTGAAAATATATTTTTCTTTCTTGGGATGTGCCTTGAGGGGCTTGTATGTTCCTCTGCCTCATGCAGAGTGAGCCTAGGTAGGCCTTTTATGCCCTAGTTCAATATATCTGGACATATCAACTAGATCAAATGGATCAGTTGGAATAATGTTTGTCTCCCTTTGAAATGCTGAAGGGGAGAAGGTATTTTCTCACTGTCCATATCCATCTGAGATTCTCTAGATATTTGAAAGTCTATATCTTCTTCAAGGAAAACATCTTTTCTTGTCTCAATCTCTCTCTGACTAGGGATGTAGATCTAGAATTTATTCTAATATTCATTGTTATCCCATAAATGTATCCTTTCTCCCTGAAGGGTCTAACTTGGACTTGTTCTCTTTGGGTACATGAAAATACACTGGGCACCCAAATATCCTAAAGTGTTCAATATCATGCTTCACTTGGTGAAGGTTTCTTCAGGAGTTATGTCTTTCAAATTCTGCTGAAGACTCTTGTTCACAACATATATTGTGTCATGCATAATTCTTCCCATGGAATCATACAAATATTTTGATCATGCATTATTGCATTGGTTTCCTCAATGATGGTTCTATTCTTCCTCTTTCTCATATAGTTTTGACTCTCTTTGAGAAAAGTGACTCCCTCTTAAGGATAAACATCTTCCTTTATTCTTAACATGTCCGGAACAAGAAAACAAGAGGAACCAAAACAAGAATATCTCCTAAAGTATACTATTGAGTACATCTCTAGAATAAAAAAAAATTAAGTAGTGTTGTCACAACTTCAACACCTACTTGTAATGTAGAAAATGTTACAAATATAGGTTAGTTAAATGGCAATTACAACAATCAAACCTCGAATCTTCACTTCTAGTTTGTTTTTCCTATGAATGCACTAAGATCCCTCTAGATCCATGACTTCAACAAAAGGTTCCTTCCTCCTACAATTACCCTTATTCCAATGATACAAATAATATATATACAAGTGCATACCTGAGTGTGTTGATATGATTTCTCCAATGGTACTTGGTTGATTTTTTTCCTCTGACGTCTTCATGTAGAAGGTAGTCCCCATTTAACCTATTTGTATCACCCACAATAAGTCTTCCTTTGAAGTCTTGTCTTTCATGAACTTGAATTTTCTTGATTCATCAAGCTTATCTTCCATCGTAGTTATGTTCATCATAATTTTAGATTTTTCATAAACCCTTGTCAACTAGTCTAGAAAACCTCAAGGCTAGGCTAGGATAGAAAAATTAGGTTTTGTTGGGCTTATGACTTCCAATAATAAGCCTTGAAAGTCATAGGAAGACATGTAATCTTGAAGGATTCTTCAAAGAGCTGCAGAAACCCTAAAAACCAGAAATCCACAGAAATTTGCGGAACCCTAGAAACCCTAGGGCCAAAAATAAAAAATTCTCATAATTTCACTTTAAGAGCTTTTGGAGCTGTGTTGAAGGAGTTTGTACCCTCCTGTCCAAATTTCAGCCCCAATGTCCAAGTATTAAGGGTTGTAACACCTCAGAAAGGAGAGTCATACAAATTTTCTGGAAACCCTAGGAGGGTTGTATGGTTCTGCAAAAATGAGAAGATGACTGGTAGATGCTTGTGCAATGGGTTCTTCAATACCTATGATATGATACCATGTTTATTTTTTAATAGGTAAGGTTTAAGCATGAAGTTCATTCCATTTTATCATTTTACTTAAACCATAAACAATTTTGTTGTAGCAACCAAGATCACAAGAAGAAACACCATGCACAAGTACACAAGAAGTATCCTGGGAAACCCTTCTCAGAAAGAGAAGAAAAACCAGCCAATCCTTTCTTATATTCTTCAAGAGAAAGATCTACACCACCAAGAAAACCTATCACATAAAAGGGTGCTCACAAACCCTAAAAGACTAGCACCCAAGAGAGGTGTGCACTTTTCCCAAGAACATGTACTTGCTGAAATTTCCAAACTCACACTTGTGGCATCATTCCTCAATAGGGAATTTACCTTTACTTATA
Organism: Picea glauca; assembly: GCA_000966675.3. Classification (NCBI taxonomy): domain Eukaryota; kingdom Viridiplantae; phylum Streptophyta; class Pinopsida; order Pinales; family Pinaceae; genus Picea; species Picea glauca. The sequence goes on from JZKD02S1312533.1 coordinate 518,394, forward strand.
TTAGACTAAACATTTCAACAGAAGTGTCTATTGGCACAATAGGGCCGACCTCAATAAATTATAATAATTAATAATTACCATATTAATTATCTTTTACATTAATGTGGGGCTGACATGTACCCTTTACATAACAATTAAGGTTACAGGTAAGTATGAATCTTGAAAAATATACCAAGGGATCTTATACACCCACTAGTTCTCAGCCCTTAGTATCGCGTTCACCTATGCTCATCCAAAGGCACGTCCAACTCAACATATATTCTTTCCCACTGCATTACACAAGAGAGTCATCTTGATTTCATCATCTCAATTGTCTTCTCAGAGGAGGATAATACATCGTTTCATCTTTGTCTCATAACGATGCACCCAACTCATGGGAATTCACACGTTCACTTGTGCTCAGCCATAGGCACGTCTAACTCAACATATATTCTTTCTCACTATGTTACACATGAGAATCATCTCGAGTTCATCTAAACTCTCTTTAAGGAGGAGGCCAACAGAACGTTCCAGTTCTATCTCATATAGGAACCACACACCCAACTCAAGGGCTCTCTCTCAGTTTTGTGTCCTAGAGGATGTCTCGCACATATGTAATCATCAACAATAATGTCCAACAGTCTATAATCATTTTCCACCTTTTGTACACTACTCCATCATGCATCTTTTTGTCGTGGGATTTGAATCCTTAAAGTCCAGTCCTGTCGAACGCTCGGGTCCATCTTCTAACTTCCATTTTTTTGTTGACTTCTTCTGGCATAGATACCTAAACCTAACCAAAACTCACATCCAACAAGCCCCCAGTACTCACCTTTGGCTCGTCTAGAGGCACTCAAGCCTTCTTCCATTGCACCATGAATTTTTCTAAGGTCTCTTTCACTATCACAACCTTTTTTTTATGTCTAGTTCTTTCTGTAAAATCTTGTCAACTATTTATGCAGTGACATGATTATGCATCTTATGTACACCCTGATATACTTCTTTAACAATGCATCGTCGGTGAATTATTTAACTTGGTCACCTATATTCTCCAAATTGTCTTGTATCAAATCCTAGACAACCACTTCCTTAAAGACTTTGCGCTTCAACCATTGTTGTCTGGGTCTCCTTGTCTCAAGATATTTTATGTTCTTGTTATTCAATGGTGCCATTTGTGGTGTTTTCTTTGTTGGGCCCTTCCCTCTGTCCTAGTCGTCTCCTTCTTATTCATCTTCATCGACCTCGTATATTTTTGGGTTCTATCCTCTTTCATCAATCTGTATTGTGTTGGAATCCACTGTTGATCGGGGTGCTTCTTATCTTGAGCATACCTGTGGTGATGCCTTGCCTTAAAACATGCCACTACCTTGTATGCATCGACCACTTGTGGTGGTATGTGTTGCTTCCTCTCTATGTTGTCCCTTATAGTTTCCTTGTAAATATATAATGAAACATTACTATCCATATGGCATGCCTTATGTGTATTATAACAAAGGTTATGGTAGCGCACGACTAAACAAGACTTCTCCTGGACTTCTAAAATTGATTGTCATTTGTCTCCCTCCAAGCCGATAACGTTGTTAGGATAAATAACCAAGAGTAGTGGAATTGTTTCTCCCTATCCCATGCTTCCTTCCAGTCAATAAAAATTTGATTTAACAAAAATGTTTTCGAGTTCATCTAGAAACCCTTGACACATCGTTCTGTTGCCGCTGTGAATGTTGTTGGTACTTGGTATTTTATGCATTTTCTCATCAATTTATAGGCTAATTCTTGCATCGAAAACCTTATTGACGTGTCACATATGATGGTATTTTCCAAACTTCGTTTTCCACTAAATGTATGGAATTTTGCTTTCATGCTCTCAGTGAGAGATTTCTCCTTCTTCTTATAAAAAAACAATGATGTGGTATCTTTCCCTTGCGACGAAAGACCCGTAAGGCACACTATTAAATCAATTTCAATGGACACTAGCCTTTCAAGCCACACATATCCCCCATGTACACAACTTAGCATGATTTTTACACATGCATTGATCTCCTGGATCCATCCAAAATGTTGTATATCAAACAGGTTTATAAGACATGCTTTCCACAACCCTCTAGCTCATCCTCGCGGCTTGATAATTATCATATGAGTCTCGAAAATTATGGAATTGATCAAAAAATTGTTGGGTACTAGATATGGAGCCTTATTTTCATCGGCGATATCATGGTATGTATACTTCAATTTTATTATTATTCCTATCACATCTCCTTCAACAATGACTCCCTCTAGGATCGGTGGCTCCGCTAGCGGGTACTTTTCATCCTTTTGTAAGTTGACCTACTTCACGGATGGATTTATCAATGAGATATAATCCTTGGGGAATATTTATGTTGAGGATGATGCCTCCTATGCATCCTCACTACTGGTGGAATTGCAATATGACCTCGTGATTTATTTGGTACTGACGTTGACACTCATGCTAATTTTGGTGGTCCCATATTCTTCCGTGACACTAGTTTTAACTTCCAACTGGTTCTGGAACTCGATTTTGAACTTTGTCTTTGTAACTTTGTCTCTCATATCTGTAACTTCGGATTTCTATGCAAAATCTAAATGATAATAATGTTTCCCCATCATCCCTTCACTTTATTTTATACAACATTGTCAATTGTAGCTTTCCCTTTGCACCTAAAATTCCCATCTAAATTATCCAGTAGTGGTTGACATTCATTACATGTTTTAATGCTCAATTACTATGTATCTTTGGAAAATTCTCCATTTGATTCTGCAATATTTCACGATCTTCTACATTTAATGTTACACGACGCAACTACTTCATCTTCATGGTAGTTATTTATTGCATGTCCTATCATGGAGTGTCTTAAATGTTATTAGTTTTCATCTGCACAGTCTCTTCGTTCAGCGTAATATCTCTCTTATGTGCAATCTTTATTCCTTTGTTGGTGTGTCCTTATACTTAGTTTTCTCTCATCTGCGATAGTTTATTTCTTTTCCTCTTTACCTCCTAACCTAAACTTCATGTACTTCTCAACTTTTGATGTCTTCCCTTGACTCTTTTCTTGATGTTTCGTATTTTACTTTCTTTTTCTACCTTTTTCTTCCTTTTTTTGCTATAGTACACTATGATACAAAGTATTCTGCACATCTCCTCTAGTGTCTAGAAGTTTGGTCCTCCTTGTACATTTTCATCCGACTGGAATTCACCATTGATTCCATGACTTGTCCATCCAACTGTTCTACCCGATAACACCTATGTCAGTCACATATCTGATCACGTATGGCCCTAGCTAGTTCATCCTGAACTTTTCTAGTTGTTGTAAGAACTTATTTTCATAGAGTAGTAATAGATCATCTTTCTTTAATTTCTTTTTCTTGATGTGTATATTATGCCATGCCTTTTCTCATTCCTTCTATACTCATTGATGGAACCCTACAATAACTCAATCTTCTTCTACCACTAGTAACTGTGATAGTCTTTCTTATACTACATCAAACTATGTAAAGTCTGCCATCGCAGCAATGCACAGACTTGGTACAATAAAATCAATGGAAATTACAGATTCTTATCCATATGATAATCTAAAAGGTGTCTAACCTGCCAATTTCTTATATGTATTTCTATAAGCCCATAACACTATAGGGATTCTTAAGTCTTGATAATCTTATCCTACATTGCAAACCATTGTCAATCCATTCTCCAATATCTTATTGAAGACCTCCATAGTTCCATTAGCTTATGGGTGATATGGGGTGCTCTTTTAATGTTGTATCTGGAACTCTTATGCCAATGTTGCAATTTTCTTATTCAATAAATGAGTCCCATGGTCACTCATAAGTACTTTAGGACACCCAAACCTTGTAACTATGTTCTAAAACAAGAATCATGCAATTGTCTCCATGTTGCAATATGTAACCGGTTCTGCCTCTACCCATCTTGTTAAGTAGTATTTCACAGTAATTATGTTCTTGGATCTTGTTCTCTACATTGGTGGATTAATTGGTCCGACAAAGTCCACTTCCCATTTTTCAAACACCTACAATTTAACTGGTGGATTCAAAGGAATATCATCCATTCACGATAGCCTTCCTACTCTCCTACAAACATTGCAACTTTGAAAATAATGCTTAGCATCCTTGTGGAGGGTAGGCCACCATAGCCCTATGCACAAAATATTTTGCGCTGTATTTTTTCTTGTATAATGTCCTCGTGCAATTCCATCATGTGCCTCTGCTAGGATCATTGGTCTTATGTGTTCTATCACACATTGTCATGGTATCTCATATATGCCCAACTTGTATAAATTTTCTTTGATCAACTAATAATATGTTGCTTTAACCACTAGTTGCTTCTTTTGTGCCATTGTCATATCAAGTGGAGCCACTCTCGTGCTCAAGTATTGGACAATTTATGCAAAATGGTTGTCCACCATTTGAACTCAGAATAAATGGTATTTTGGTAAACTATCATCTAGGTTCCCTATGTCTTCTCCTATTAGTATCCATGAAAAATAGTTTAGTATTGCATTAAGTTTCCCTAGCTTCAAAATAACTTTGAAATCATTTTCCTACAAAAACAATAATCATCGACAAATTCTCCCTCCTAACACTATATTGTTTACTATATATGTAAGCATAGAGTGGTCTGGATACATGTTGAAATGGGACCCCAACAAATAGTGTTTGAACTTCTGCAAGGAATAAACCATCTATAATCCTTCCCTTTCTGTCGTAGTGTAATTCTTCTTAGCAGTTGACAACTTCCTGCTAGAAAAAAGAATGAGACGATCTAACTTTCCCTCGCTTGGTTGAGATAATACTACACCAACAACTGTCAAATATGTGTTCACATGAATGTGAAACTATTTCTTGCAATATGATAACACCGGAATGGGAACAATTACTAACTTCTATTTCAATATATCGAGACCCTTCTGAAAGTCTTCGTTCCACTGAAACTTAGATTATTTCTTCAATAACTTCTCTAATGGAGACGTAATATGTGCATGCCATTTAATAAATTTCATGTAGTATCTGGTATGAAACAAAGTTGTTCTCAATTGTCTCACTGATTTAGGCGGTGGAAAATTAACAATTATTGTTATCTTGGCAAGATCACCCAGCAAACCCTGCTTGCATACAACATGACCTAACAATATCCCAAATGGTGTGCATAAAATACATTTCTTCAAATTTAATGAAATATGATATTGTCTACATCTATGAATAATAAACCTTAGAGTTTCTATGCGATCTTTTCATAGGATAAAGACAATTGAATCATCTAAGTACACTTCAAGAAACTTATGAATAAAATCCTTAAAGAATACGACAACTACTGTAGAAAACGCAACAAGTGCATTCTTTAACCCAAATGACATCATTGTGTACTGGTAGCTTCCCCATTATGTCACAAAGTTATTCTTATGTCTATATTCCAGTGCAATATTTATCTGATGGTATCATGAAAATCCATCGGTGAATGAGTAGGCCTCCTTCCCTTCTATGTTTTCTAATACTTCATATGTAAAGGCGATCGGAAACGGGTCATGAAAACAAGAATCATTCAACTTACTTAGGTCTAAAAAAATTTAATACCCCCCATTTCCTTATCTTCAATGACCATTGGACTTATCCATTTGGACTCTGCGACGAGTTCAAGTATACCAACTTCTATCATTCTATCAAGATCTGCTTTCAGTTTTTCCTTGTACTTTGGATTCAACTTGGAAGGTCTTTGTCTTACTGGCTTGGAATATTTTTCTAAAGGGATATTCATTTCTCCTAATTCTCCAACTATTCCATTCATTTATGAAAATATTCTCAAAAAAGATCCCAATACGCACAGAATAGGTCTACAGTCTTTTCCAGATTCTCACCATTCCAATAATCACCAATATTTGCAAACTTTTGTTTCTCCTTCGTACCAATGTTCACTTTATGCACTCTTAAGGGATGTGCATATGTGTCATATTATAGTGTTGGACCTACTATGTCATGCTTCCCTTCAATATCTGGTACCTGTACATTTCTTGGGTCCTCATCTTCTTGGTATTCCTCAGTAAAATTATAACATTCTAATAGTTCATGGACTTTTGTAGACTCTCTGTGCACACTACATGTAGGTATTATTTCTACTTGGCCTTATTCAATAAAAAAAAATTCTTTAATGACTTGTAAATTTTCATCTACTAAAGGTGACTCAACTTCAAAATTGAATTTTACCTTAAACGTTTGGGTGATATATTCCCAGTTTTTTGTTCCTCTGCACACTTCTATCTCTACATACTAGTTCCTAGGAACTATGTCTAGTGTATGTATGAACCTGTGCATCCATTCCTAATTTGGCACTTTCCTCCAAGTCATAGTACATTGCACAACACGATCCTTTAGATCACTCATCCCCATATACTTGTGCATAATTTCTTCTTTTCCAAACCTGATCTACATCATCCTTTTACAATGCTGCCAATCCTATATCCTTTCCTTGTGGGATACCCACCACATTGTTGGAGTTGTTCTCTGTGAAAGATCTAATGCTAAAAATATTTTTGTTGGGGTATATGAAACACAAATTCATTGACAAAATAAATTACCTTATTTAATCCCTAAAACTTTGGTGTATCATGTACCTTTGTTATGATCCAACACAAAGAGTAAGTAGTGAGAGAACATCTTTTTGTCAATACTTTGTGCAACCGGTTCTGCCATTTTTCAATTCCTTCCTCTGAGTCTGATGAACAAGAGATTATGCTTCTCCAACTAAGCACACCATATGTAGTGGTATTGACATAGTCATACATGCACGTTTTCATATTATATAGTTTATCAATTTCCTTTCTCAAGGGATCCACATATCTTCTTTCCTCCATAGAGTCTAATGGTGTAGTGACCTTTAGGCATCCTCCAAAAATAATCTCTCCTTTCTTCAAGTTAATGATTAGTTGATTGTCAAAGTCCCAATATAGTCCAAGAAAATCGGTATGGATGACTACTATCTACGATCTCAATAACCTCAAAGTCAACTATGTTTCACTATGCATCTATATTAACAGGTACTCCTGCCAATATCCTGATTGGTATTATCTTATGCTAGTTATCCAACCTCAACAGACTACTTGACCAAACTAGCTTTTGTTTCCCCATCATCTCCCACATCTGTCTGGGAAGAACATTGACATATGATCCTAAATATAAAATGACATTGTCCATGTCATATTCTCCTATCTGTGCACTTAATATGAACTCTATATTTGTCCTCTTCTTATGCAATACTTGATTCATTGATTTATGTGTAGTAGGTACTTCTATGTCTTGTGTACACTACTCAATCATCTAGTGCAGTTCATTCAGTGTTGTCTCATCATGCATCAACTCTAAATGATGCAGGAGCATCTCTCCATGTCATTCAGCCAACCAACCATGTCAGCGCGTGCATTCAAGGTTGAAGAGAGGCGCAACCCTCATCTTCAATTTTGAATTTGAATGTAATTAATGTTGTAGGCTGTTGAGCCATGGAGCCGTGCCTTTGTGCAGACATTAGAGTAGGTAGGCCTTTAAATGTTTGTAAAGTTTGAGATCTAGATCCAATCTGGTGGACTAGACAGCCCATTCAATGTAATTGAATAGGGTAGGAAGATTGGAGGGAAGAGCTAAAAGAGCCTCCTCATGTAAAAAGATCAATTGGTATCTCGTTTTTTAGTAGTTTTTAGTAAGAGAAGAGATTCTATGAGGAGAGAGAAGAAAATAAAGAGTTGAGACTCTGTTAAAGTCTGAGCTCAAGAACACCCTTGTAAACAAGCATTGCATTAATATAAACTAGAGCAGATTTTTCTGCATGTTTTCTGTGTTATGTGGATGATTTCATTGTGTTCTTTTATGCTGTAGATGTATGCTGTAGGTTTTCATTTGCAGGGAGTTTCTTTGATTTTGGTCTTGATAGATTCTTTGTGGTTTCATTCCAGGAGGGCTTCACAGAGTACTGTGGTCTCTGAATACTAGTGCACAGAAGCACTTATGAACTCTGCGGATTCAAACAAAGACCTGCCAGGTGGGCACAGAAGATGAAATCATCAATTCAGGGAAGACCTATGAGGTTGTTGAACACCTCAAAAGGCAAGGATGTGGAGAAGAACACAGTTGCAAATAGAATATCTGAGGAGTTCTGTGAAGCTCTACCAGGTGGGCATTGAGTAGGTGCAAAGAGTGCATAGAAGAACTCTATTGTGAGTTCAAAAGAAGACAGAAGTTGTGTTGTGAGTTTTGTATAACTCTGCCAGGAGGGCATTGAGACAGTGTGCAGACAGGAACAAGAAGAGAACTCTGTTGAGTTCTATATTTTGGAGGAAGAATCCACTAACGGATCTTCGCAGGGTTGTTGAACACCCTGAAGGATTCAGCAAGAGGTTGCTTGAGTGAAGGATAGCCAGGAGGGCACCCAAATTCTCTATCTGCAGGAGAAAGGAAGAAGGATTTATTTCCTTAGAGATCTGAGTGTTTGAGAATCTTAGGAGAGATAGCACTTTGCGTCCAGAGACCCTGTAGGGACGCAAGAGTCAAAATCCTTCAAGGATTCGGGCTTGAAGATCAGGAGTAGTGCTTTCAGCGCACGAAGCCATAACTGCAAGGAGTGCAGAAGCCACATAACTCTTTGAAGAGTTCATACTTCCCAAAGCTCACTAGGGACAACGTTTTCATATACGTGCGGGAGGACTCAATTCAAAGAGTTCGCAGAGAAGAAATAAGGAAAAGGTTGAGGCCTTTGAGAAATTGGAATTCTTCCATGTCTGGGAAGAATGTGCGGAAGCTCAGGAGGAGAAACAGTTGCCATTGGATCCATCTGGAGAGATCTGGACCATTGAAAGGTTTTCACGTCCAGGAGGCAGTGCAATAGAGGAGTGCACAGGAGAAATGATCTGGACCGTCAGATCTTGGTCCAATTACCCATCAGCCATTGGATCTAACATGAGTTGCATGAAGTTTAAACTTCGTGAACAGGAGGATGAAAGTCCTGAAAGGCGTCGAGACATTGGGATATTGGCATTTGGGAAATCGGGGGTTATGACATCGAGAGGTCGGGACACTACAAGGTAAGATCCCCGAAAGGAATTTCTCATCGGAGTTTCACGTATCAGGATATCGGAAGTCTCGATGACAGGGGATCGGGAATCTCCACGGTGAAAACCCTAAAATAGATCTAACCCATCCATCAGTTGGGACATGTGGCAGAGACTGAATGTCTGTCGGCATTTCGCATGTTGGGATTTCGGTGATCGAAGGGACAAGATGCCGGGACAATTCGGGATTTGATTTCGTGAAATCGCGAAATGGATGAGGACTGTCCATCTTGAGGGGACGTGTGGCAGAAATCGAGGCCTTTGGGAAAAATTCTGAAAGGGGAGAGCCCATCGGCATATCAGGATTCGAGGTTTCGCGAATCCTGAAGACAAGATGCCAGAGCATTTCGGCATTTGAAACCGCGAAGTCCCGAAAGAGATTAGGGACCATTGGTCTAGGGGACAATCATAGCCATTGATCATGATTAAGGCAGAAAACGGACCAGATGACATCACTTCAGCACATCAGAGGTCGGGAGTGCGAAGGAGTAGTGACGGGGAGGAGTCTTGCATCGGGAAGACCCGAAACGCGAAATCTCGAAAGGGGTTTCCTAGCTGATGTCATATCAGCATTTGGGGGATCGAAACTTCGGGGGTTTTGAGGACGAGAGCCCAAGGACATTTCAGGAATGGAAGCCCTGAAATCATGAAAAGGTAAAGGCCTGGGAGAATCATGATTATCAGGATTCGGCGTTTCGCGAGTCCTCAGGACAAGACATTCGGAGCATTTGAATCGCAAAATCCCGAAAGGGGTTTTGTAGCTAACATCATATCAGGAAATCAGGATTCGGAGGATCGAGAATCTTGAGGACAAAGTGTCCATGCGTTTCTTCATTTGAAAGCTCAAAATCACGAAAGACATAGGACTGCAGTCATATGGAATAGTGGTCACATGGACCAGGAAATAGCCATGGGGGCTAAAGGCTATTAAAGCATTCTGGCACATCGAAATTTCAAGGATCAACATTTCGGTGGTCCCGTGGATGAGAGGTTGAGCGCTTGGGTTGCACGACCCTGAAAATAGAGCCGTGGTTTTATGTGTAGTGGTCGTGTGGGCGAAGACTTAGCCCTCAGGGCTAGTCTTCGAAAAAGGTGTTTCGGCATTTCAGAGATTCGGCGTTTGGGAGGTCGAGAAGACAGAGGATTCTTGTCATCAGGAATTAGGAAACCCCAAAGCCCGAAATCACATTTCCTTTGGGGAAATTTCTCATGGTCATGTTCGGGGCCGTGAGGGAAAGGATGGACCTGTGGATCGATTCATTCGTAATTCCAATAGGAGTCTAAAGAGATGCTTCGGCTCACGAACTAGAGAGAACGGTCTTGTGAGTGGACTTAGAGTGTGTCTGCATTACTAAACAACTCTTTAAAAAGTATTTAAAAGTATTTACCTTTTAGACTCTCCTTTCTAGAATAGTGTGATCATAAACTGACAACATATGGTATACTAGCAATGTATTTGGTGTTGGTTCTATCCAATCCAGTACTAATATCTTCTTCCTTACTTGCTAATAGGTTTTTTTTTTTTCTTTCTGCAGATTGATTATTGGGATGGGCTCAAATTGTTTCTGTATCCATTGTTCAACTCCATTTCCCTTCTCTGTTGAATCTAGTACAGTTCTCGTTCCACCATGTGTAACAACTGCTACTTTGGGTTGATCGTCATGTTCCTTAATGATTATCATCTATAGGTTTTTATTTTTATTTTGATGATGGTTCTGATGGTGGCTCTAGTTCCCTTTTTCCTGCTACTTTGATATCAGTTTAGGATAGTCTTCTATCGCATGATCCAAGGCTCTGCAATACGTGCATGTCCTACAAGGGTTTGAGCAATCTCTCACTAAATTTCCTATTTGATTGTAGTTATAAAAAATTATCGGTCCTCTACCTCCTCAATCAAATCCTTAAGTTCCTTGGCATATGCAGAATCCTCCACGTCCACCCTAATTAAAGTCTCTTGGAGTGTTTTACTATGGAACTCCTCCTTCTACTGTGGAATTTTCTTCGTGGATTTTTTATGCATATGAAATGCACTCTCTCATTAAGTCGAGCATATGGCATTCTTTATCTTCATGTCCTAATGATTTGCAAAAGTTACAGAATAAATTTCTTGGTGTACTCTGATACTTATGAAGTAATTGACAAGTAGTTAGATGATGTCCCCATGTCTTACATATCTCATAATACCCTTCTCCTCCTGCCAATGGGTTTGGTGCTCCTATGGCCATATACTGCGCGAATGCCAGACATTCTTCCTTTCCACGCCCTTCTATCTTACATGTTATACAACAAACCTATTCACATTTTTCCTTTTCCATTTTTATCTATGATAATTGAATTCTCAGTGCTACCAACTATGACTATACATTTTTCATACCTGTTCCATCTCCTACAAAATATGATTCCAATTTCATCATGATTTCCAATTCTTTTGGATGTCACGTGACCCTCTATTGTGTTAACAAACAATGAATATGCAGAAGTGGACCTAAAATAAACCATTCTCAATGTTACTTGTCAGGAATATAGAAGTTTAATCTACCCATCACATATTTGAATATTTGTTTGTAGTCCCAAAGTATCTCATTATTCACTTACTTAATTTCCTTTAGTTTGGTGATATATTGAGATTAATATTTCGGCTTCCTAAACTCTAACAATGCTTCTCCAATATCTGCCAAATTTCTTGATTGTCCTGTCGATGTAGTTTTCTAGTACTTCATATACCATAGCAGTGCACAACCTCTAAAAATTGTCGCCAATTGTGTGATATTCTTCGTGGAAATTCTTTGCAGTCCATATCGTGTCGCATACAAACAATTGTTTCTCAGGGTCCTTCGACCCCATTTCCCGAGACTCGGGCATTATTAGAATATTATCTATCACTGGAATTCTACTCGATGTTGAAATTACCCTTGGTGATGTTGACTGAATCTCATTCATTGCACTACTTCCAATATCATGACTATTTCTCTAACTTTCTCCACTTTCTAAAATTTCTCTTAAAACAAGTCTCAATTCCTGCTTCATTTCTTAGTGACACATATGGGGTCATGGGTTCAACACATATTTCGATCTTAGATGGATTTCCTTCTTCTGTTGGATAATAGTGAGGATCTCTTTCTTTCATTTTTCTTTCTTCGTACGATGTGATCTGAGGTAGTGTGCAAGGGTCACTTTCCTCGAATTTTCTATGCTTCTTTTCATTCCCATCCACAGTCTCTTTCCCACTGTATCTAAACCTTTTTCGGCAGTGAAATACTCCAATTTATCTGTCTAATTTAGTATCGTTCTCTGGGTATCTTCAGTCCATCCGGTCCTTACTCATCCTTCCCACTCTTATATAATCCTTTGGTTATCCCCTAGTCTCTCGAAGTGCATGAAGGATCCTAGTTGTCACACTCCATCTTCAAGACATTATTATCGCATAGTAACATCTTTATCCAAGTAGACAGTGCACTCAAATACCTTAAGTGCGAACCCTTGAAAGATTCCCTCTCTGTGACACTATAATACTGGGTACAATCTACTGCAAACTAAGTAATATAACCCCCCATTATACTATTGAACCAAAAATCAACCACACAAGAAACCTTATTACCTACCGTATTGAGTTGCTTGATTAGTTTAGGAGTCCAGTTTCTCAGAGCTTAAGCTCTATATATCCCGACATTCTCCACTATCCTTTCTAACCATTAAATAAAAATGATTAAAAATTCACAAAAGAAAAATTCATATAGATCTATGAAAACATACCTTTGCAATTATTGTTCAGCATTGAGCCAAGGGTTTCTATTTGGTTCTCTGGTGAAGTATCGTTGCTTCCTCTCTATCCATTATTCAATTTCTTCCCTATTCGGCCTCCAAAACATTCCCCTCAATTACTGTTCCTAGTCCCATAAATATAAAAATGTGTTGATGTGCAGTGGGAAGACCCGGGGTTAATCACCTATATACTAAAAACGCCTTTAGACACCGACCCTTTTGACATCACTTCCAGGGAAAGTGAATTCTCACCCGAGGAATCTAGAGGGGTTGCAGGAACAAAGGTTCTTCGGTGATGAGGGGAAGTAAGGCATTCTTCATATTATTGCTACCATTCACTCGTGTGTGCAGTTCCCATTACTTAAAAATTACTTAAAACTAAACATAGTCTATGTGCGACATCCTTCCACTTAAAATTGATTTAATTAATAGATACTTCAATGCACAACATTATATCATATATGACTAATAGATTCATCATAATACTTAAGCATTATCGTCATTGCACAATAACATTAAGCATCATAACATGCAAACAATCACAACACACAAGTTTAATGTGATTTTCCCAACATGGGATCTGTCCATAATGGTTGGATTGTTTTATTATTCATTGATAATTCTCTTATAGCTCTGGACTAGACTACAAAATATTCAACAGTAACATTACCAAAACCTGCCTTGTCATTTTGTTGCAGTGTGAGTTTCACTCCTCAGTCATACCTTAGACTTCTTCCTTCATTGAACTCCCTTACCAAAAAGGAATAATAGCTTCTCATATGCTGAACCCATTTTCCCAAAAACCCTTTAATATTTATACATCAAAATAGGGATAAGCCCATTACAAAGTGCACAAGAATGACCAATGGTCTATAATCATTTCCCGTTTTTTGCACATTGTTCCGTCGCGCATCCTTCTGTCATGCACTTTGACTCCTTAAATTCCACTCTCATTGTGTGCTATGTTCCATATTATAACTACCTTTTATTCGTTGACTTATTTTGGTGCAGATCCGAAAACTTAACCAAAATTCCTATCAAACATGAGCCCCTTTCCTTGCCAAAGTAGTTGTCCCACTTATAGTTGGCCTATGAAAGGATTTCATGAAACTATTCGTTGCATTTTTGGATTTGTTTAAGAAATATAGCTGCATGATCTTCCTTGGTCTGAGTGTGGGAGGAATCTGTTGGTGAATATGAAACAAGAAGAGCTATTTCAATGAGTGCTAATGGATGAAACCCCAATCACACCTAATTAGTGTCATGGCCAATATATTTATTCTTAACATATGGAACACTCTCATTCTATGGAAGGGACCATCTATAGATTGGACCATTCAGTAACAGAGAATGGGACACTAACTGAATGGAATCTAGGACATAGTACTATAGAGGAACCTGTATACGTGAAGTAGAAATATCTATGTGATCCTCTTCAATATTTTCAACCTATTTCTATTAGATGCAAAGGCCTTGGGTCAAGGTTCTATTGGCCACAATGACCTTTTTTTCACCTTTTTATTGGATCATGAAGAGGAAAAACGTTTTTTTATAATAGATTACTTTGTGGCATTGTTTTTCTGAGATCAATGAAGTGGAAGTATTACTTTGTGTCATTGTTAATCTTTGTTACTGAATGGTCCATTCGGGAGAAGTATTATTAATCTCATAAAATTAATGCCACAAAGTAATCTCTCAGAGAACCTTCCCACCAGGCTCTAACATGGGGAATGGATTTGAGGAGAGTGAAGGTGATATTTTCACTCTCGATTTTTTTTTGGATAGAGTAATAACCTTATGTCATATTCAACCATTTTTCTAGAGCATATGCATCTATATATCCTTCAAATAGGGGGATATAAAAATGACTTGTACCTTAATGGGCATCAATCCTATAAAATGGTTGTTTGTCGAAGATGCCTCGATCACCATCAGTAGCTGTGAAAATATCTCAATGAATATTTACATCATCTCATTCCTCTATCATAACAAGGATTCCTGGAGAAACATCTTTAAAGGATCTCCTTCTCTCTCATTTCTCTCTTCTTCCTCTATGGGAGGTTTCTTGGGATGGAAAGTGTGGTAGTGGTCAAGAAAAAATAACTCAAGGATGAACTCTCTATACCCTAACTTCATTGGGGAGATGCTATGAGAAATGACAAGTTGCATACTTCTATGATACCACTATTGGATCACTGAGAGGGGGGTAAATCAGTAATAAAGATTTTTAATCCTTTTAACCACAGTATGAAAGTGTTATTTATATTTATGATCAATATAACATTATCATCTAATAATTGCAGAGTATATAAACCATGAACAAATGAACAATCATACACATACATAATAAACCAATATTTTTTATGTTGAAACCCAATATGGGAGAAAACCATGAAATGATTTTTCTTATTTGTATTTAAGAATTACATTCATTGGAAGCACCAAATTCCTTTAATTTCCAACTACAACTGGAAGGTGGCTCCAACCCCCTATTTTCAAGCTACAACCTTAGGGAAGCTCCAACTCCCCAATTCTTTGGATACAACCAGAAGGAGGCTACAACCCCCTATGTTCTCCAACTACAATCGTAAGGTGGATACAACCACATATCCTTTCCCTATCCAACTGCCCTGAAATATAAGTACCAAATGTATAAATTGAATATGTCACTGTCAAAACTTGTTCTGTCAAATATGTCAGTGTATACTCATCAACCAATCTAATGTGATCACATATACCTCAAACACTATACCAAAAGTATGTACTTCAAACCATGTGCTAGAACCTCATTGTTATAAAACCTCTATCTAAACCAATAACTTCAGCAACATACCTCAACCAAAATCCCTCAAACATGAACCAATACTAAACTTCAATAGATCTTCCTCAGATCAACTCTACATCTAGCTCTAAACTTCCAAGAGGGCATCCAATAGATTTAAAAGGAAAACCCTCAACGAGATTCATATATTGAACACTACACATATGAAAACCATACCTTTTTCCTCTTGTAGCATTATGTTGTTGCAGTTTTGTTGCTGCTATTATGCTACCACAGATTTTTTGTTGTGCTTTTTCTATCGCGGTCTTTCTACCGCATTTTTCCTATCGTGATTTTTCTACCACACTTTTCCTGCAACATTTTTCCTGCGATGATTTTCCTACCGCACTTTTTCTGATGCACTTTTCCTTCCACACTTTTTATGCCACACATTTTTTCCCGCATTTTTCCTGCCACGATTTTTCTACCACACTTTTTCTATCATAGTTTTCCTGCCGCGATTTTTTTGTCGCACTTTTTCTACCGCACTTTTATTGTTGTACTTTTTCTGCCACACTTTTCTCTATCAATAATACATTCCCAAATAACCTTTCACAAAATAGATATTCAATGATATTCAATAGGTACTAATTGTTGGACACACTGACCAAACTGAGAGGGGGGATGAATTAGTGTAGGGCTCTTTTTAAAACTTCCCCTTCACAAAACTCGTTAGTTAGAAATCACCAACTACTCATCACTTATTGTTGTCATTTATAACCAGTTAAATGTGAATATACATCAACAACATATACCAGCAACAAATATCATCAATAAGTAATCACCACAAGGAACATAAAGAACACAAGATGTATATGCAATTTTATTTTTATTATGGACTACAATCCTTGGGTTATCAGCAACAACTGAGTAGAGTTACAACTCCACAAGAGCACCATCTCTACAATGCAAGACTCATCTTAAACAACTCAAAACCAACTGAGAAGAGGAATCAATCCTCAACAAATACCAATCTGTGAACAGGTATGCGACCTGTCAGTAGTGAAACACATGTATGAACGTGTCCTACCAGTAGTGCAGCTCGTGTATGTACACGAACAATCTATACTACAACATGTGTATGCCTTCTGAGTAATTAGGGTTTTCTCTCTATGAAAAAATCATATCCTTTGCAACCTTCAGTCACATATACTTATGTCTTTAATTGTCTAATCACAACACATATATGCTCTCCCACAACTTACTCATGCTCCTCAACCATACAATATGAATCCTACTTAATCATGTATAAGCGACCAATATACTATGGAATTCATATTAGTACTGAACCATAAGAGTGCTTCTAACTCTATCAATCAACAAACATAACCGTATCATAAAATCCATACCAAGAATTCCTTAATCATTCACCATACAATAAGCTATATTATCTATCAAGACAACTATGCAACCATACCATAGTTTCTATGGCATATCTGAGCCCATAAAATGAAGATCTAGAACTTGCCTTAGACATCAAGCACCTGCCATCAGCTCACACTCAAGTCTCCATTGGCGTCCATGAGAAATTGCAATCCCTCTCTTACTCGGGATAGATCTTCAAGCTATGCTCAAGATATGATTTTCACAAGAGACCCTTGCTTTTTATTTATACTCTCCAAGTAGCTTCCTTAGAAGCATCTTCTGGGGCACTTTGTCCTCATGGCCACTTTGTCCACATAGTCACCTATGTCCAACTTTGCCCAATTTTCCACTTGTCCATGTATCCAATACCCACTTGACTACTTAACCCATTTTCCTCATTTAAGGGTTAACCTTCTTATAACCACTTTTCATAATTATAAAGTTCTCCATTTACTTTATTATTTAAATAATTCTCCTTGACTTTGTCACTTCACTTTATTATTTAAATAATCCTCTTTGATTTTTTCACTTCACTATACTATTTAAATAATCTTTTTTTACTTTGTAACTTCACTTTAATATTTAAATAATCGTCCTTGACTTTGTCACTTCACTTTAAATAATCCTCTTTGACTTTGTCACTTCACTTTATTATTTAAATAATCCTCTTTGATTTTGTCGCTTCACTTTATTATTTAAATAATCTTTTTTGACTTTGTCACTTCACTTTATCATTTAAATAATCCTCCTTGACTTTGTCACTTCACCTTAAATAATCCTCTTTGACTTTATCATTTCACTTTATTATTTAAATAATTTCTTCTTTGCAAGCACTTTGACTTCTTTGACATTTTGGGGCTTCAAGCCAACAGATGAGGGTCCTTCAAATTCGTAAGGCCATAACTCTCAAATCGTGAGGAGTTATGTGACGTTCCACATACCACCGAAAATGGCTTGACAATATCTATCCATCTAGGATAGTTTCACTAACAAATTCACTGGTATTCATCTCATTATTCAATAAATAAGCATGGGTTCTCTAACCATACTTCTAGGATAAATCAACCGCAAAGTGTCTTCTCGTGAGGGATTTCACCATAAGGGGACGAATATGGAGTTCACCACAAAGCATCTTCCCATGAGGGCTTTCACCATAAGGGGACCACTTTGGATTTCATCCATTTGTACAACCATGACAAGACAATAATGAGTCATATTTACATCAATCCAACTATGCTTCATATATCAGTGACAACTCATTGATCCATATTCATCTATGAATACGACTATGACTCCTCTTGACATCAATCCATTGACATCAAGGTTAATACATGATCCATCAATCAATACATCAATATACTATGACAAGACATTGTTCCTTTGACATCAATCCTTTGACACCAATCCTTTAACATCAATGAAAACATGATCCAACAATATCCTCCTTTGGCATTGATGGAAATGCCAACATTGATGTCAACACTAGTCATTGATGGTAACATGTAGAAAAGGCATTTCTCTACATCAATAGGCATCTCAATCACATCAATGGAAAATGGTCATTCTCCCCTTGGGGATGCTCCCCCTGCCTGAAATCTCCTTGTGGTTTCTACCCCTTTTTTAATTCCTTCTATGTTCCTCTGAATAATCTCTCCCCTTTTGAACAAGGGATATCACTCATATGTAATGCTGAAGATATATAGCTCATTCTCCCCCTGTGACCTTTGCTCCCCCTGGAACTATGCCTTTCTACTCTTTCTCCAAGTATAGGTCTCTTTTTCAAGTATTCATCTTTTCATCTAATAAATATCTCCTCCTCAAATCATGGGAATAAGAATGACTCCCCCTATGGGTATGTATCCCCCTATCTTTTCTGCAATATGAACAATATGCTACCACTTCAATATGATTTTGCTGCAAATGCTACTGCTCAATCAGAACATAGATCAACTACTCTTTTTATGATGATCCTTGGACCTATCCATGCATCAAACTCGTGCCATACCATGCATTATGAAGAAAAATATATGTCAACAATGAATAGAGAATCATGAAAAAAACATCAACCAAGTACATCCTATGCCAACCATGCACAATACCCATGTACATCAATACCATATCATATGCCATAACATATCATCAATGGAGTGCATCAACCATATTCCTCTACCAACATGCGAAGCATGTGCCTCAAACAAGTTTCATATCATTCATGATATGCCTCTACCCAGAACCAAGTGCCACAATCATGTATATTAATCAATGAAGTGTTTTAACTATATCATCCATACATCAACAAGTGCACCAAACATGTATCACCACTTGTACCAAGAAATTGCATCAACCATGCACCAATACCACAACAAGATGATCTACAATTAAGATGTGTCCTCATGCATGTATGCCATATCCACCATACAAAATGTGCCAATCATACTGCTAGTAGGTGCCTCTAACCATGTACTAGAATTGTACCAATCATGCATCAACTATAGATCAAGATATGACTCATCAATGATGTAAAATATGAACACCTCATCAAATCATCAAGTACATGTCCCACTATGTCGCCCATCCTCATGCCAAATTCATGCACCAAGATATCCAACAAATATGAAACTCACAATACATCATAAGATATAACAATGGAGCTCAAATATGTATCAGACATGTATCCCAACAGATCATCCTCAACAACCATTCACTACAACAAATACTAAACATCCAATAAAACATGTATTAGAAGTGTTCCTCAATAGAAAAATGACATCTCTAGCTAGTATCATCATGATATATCTCATAACCAAAGTACCATAACTTCACTATCACAACCAACATTGTTCCTCA
>JZKD02S1312533.1:538339-554426 GCA_000966675.3 Picea glauca
GAACACCTCATCAAATCATCAAGTACATGTCCCACTATGTCGCCCATCCTCATGCCAAATTCATGCACCAAGATATCCAACAAATATGAATCTCACAATACATCATAAGATATATCAATGGAGCTCAAATATGTATCAGCCATGTATCCCAACAGATCATCCTCAACAACCATTCACTACAACAAATACTAAGCATCCAATAATACATGTATTAGAAGTGTTCCTCAATAGAAAAATGACATCTCTAGCTAGTATCATCATGATATATCTCATAACCAAAGTACCATAACTTCACTATCACAACCAACATTGTTCCTCAACAAAAAAGTGTCTCAATCCACACTCTAGGGTTAGTACCATGCATCTAAGATAGTCTTTCAACACTCAACCATATATCACCACCATACAAAAAACAATTATGTATGCCAACATGTAATCATGAAAACCTGCAACAAACCATGTCAGACCCTGCGACATGGAGTTATACCATTATACCATGTTGAAAATCATATGCATATCCCTTTTCCCAAGGCTTTTTACCACATATATGTGGCCTGCTGCACAGACAACTCACATATGTACATGGCCTATTCATAGTTCATATTGCGTATGTACACGAGTGTTACCATTGTAACTTGCATATGCTTCTGAATATGACAAAATTGAGCTTCTCTTAAGGCTGTCATTCTATTCCAACTGTTTAGTTTTCTTCACCCACTTTTGAACGTGTCCCAACTTTTTAGAACTTGATCTTTGAGCTTCCATATTTTCAAAAAAGTCTTCCTTCCTAACTTCATGCCTTCTTCTAGTCATGTTATATGAAGTCCTCATCATGGAATTTCTTCTTGTGTTCCAACAATCCTGGTATTTGTGGCCAAATACACTATATTTGTAGCATCTAATGGTGTGACAATGAGCACCAATATGCCCTACTTGATTACATATCCAACACCTTAGGGTGTTATGAAATATTTCACTATCTTTCCTTGCATAATATCTGCATTCCAAAGCTTTGTGATCATATTCATTACATGAGTAACATTGACCATGAAAAACATTTTCATGCCTTTTCTTTGATGCCCATCTTGAAGGTGTCTCTGTTCTTTGAGGTGTAAATATGGCTTCTTGATGTATTCCTTGCTTTGTTCTTTTGAAACTTTCCTTGCCTTGTGTATATGATTGACTTGCAACATTATTTCCATCCTTTGATAGTGAGGTACTTACCTCATGCTTCTTTGAAGTGCTTTCTTCAACATGTGTAGCTTCTTTCTTGTATCCAAGACCTGATTTATCATTTGGTCATCTTTGACCATCCAAGATATCATTCAAGATTGTTGAGTTATTCAAGAATTTGTTTGACTTCTCTACTTTCTTTCTAAGATCAACAACTTCATCTTCCAACTTATGACATGAATTTACCTTTTCATTTACTTGATTCTTTAGTAATTCCTCTACCCTTTTGGCTTCTTCAATTTGGGTCTTGAGATGGACATTAACTTCAAGATTTTTTCTAATCACATCATTTAGCTTCTTATTCTCTTCTATTTCATTCTTTAGTCTTTTGATCTCTTCTTCTTTTTCTTCTAATTGAGTCCTTTTACTTTCTTCTTGTTCCTTGAGCATTTCCTTTAACTTCAATATATGCCTTTGACTATTTTTAAGAAACCTTTTAGTGTTATCAGAAAGATAGCTAAATTCTATGTAACAATGGTCATAGTTGTATTCAAATAGACCCCATTCAACTTTCCTTTTAAGATATGATAGTTCTTCTTATACTTCTTCCATAGGATAACTATCATTTGATTCTACACATACTATCTCTAGATTTTATTCTTCACTTGTAGAGAAATATTCAACATCATCACATTTTTAAATATTGCAATGAGGGGTTTTTGGAGATTCTTTACCTTCATTGTTCTTGATGGAGTTGCCTTTAGTGTCTTTCTTCTTGCTTTGGTATGTCTCCTCTAGATTTAGCCATAGATACTTAGAGGAAGTGCATTGTCCCATGCTCTCTTTGATAGAACTTGAGAGTCCACTAAGAATGGTATTGAGATCCCATGCATCATTCTTCTTTTCTTCCCTTTGAGCTGCAAACTTTGACTTGTTCTTCAAAGGAATTGATCCACCAATAGTTGATTTCCAAACACTCGCTCCTATTTCCTTCAAGTGCACTTTCATTTCTATTATCCATGTAGAATCATTTTCCTCATCAAGGATTGTAACTTCATCATCCATTTGTGTGTCCATGGATCTCCTCGAAGCTTGTTAAGGATTATAGTGAAGGCCTTCTCTGATACCAATTTTTGGACACACCGACCACACTGAGAGGGGGTGTGAATCAGTGTAGGGAACTTTTTAAAACATCCCCTTCACAAAACTCCTTAGTTAGAAATCACCAATTACTCATCACTTATTGTTGTCATTTATAACTAATTAAATTTGAACATACATCAGCAACATATACCACCAACAAATATCATCAATAAGTCATCACCAAAAGGAACATAAAGAAAAGAAGATGTATGTACAATTTTCTTTTTATTACAGAATATAATCCTTAGGTTATCAACAAAAACTTAATAGAGTTACAACTCCACAAGAGAACCAACTCTACAATGCAAGACTCAGCATACAAAAATCAGCACCAACTGAGAAGAGGAATCAATCCTCAACAGATACCAATCTGTCAATAGGTACGCGACCTGTCAGTAGTGGAGCATGCGTATTTACGTGTCCTACCAATATTACAACTCGTGTATGTACGTGGCCAGTTTGTACTACAACCTGCATATTCCTTCTAAGTAATTAGGGTTTTCTCTCTATGAAAAACATGGATCCTTCGCATCCTTCAGTAACATCTACTTCTATCTGTCATTGTCCAATCACAACACATCTATTATCTCCCATAAATTACTCATCCTCCTCAACCATACAATATGAATGCTACTTAATCATGTATAAGAAACCAATATACTATGGCAATCATATCAGTACTAAACCATAAGAGTGTTGATCACTCTATCAATCAACCAACATAACCATATCACAACAACCATACCAAGAATTTCTTAAGGATTCACCATAAAATAAGAAAGAGTATCTATCAAGACAACTATGTATCCATACCATAGTTTCTATGGAAGATATGAGCCCATAGAATGCATATCTGGAACTTGCTTCAGACTTAAAGAACCTGGCATCATCTCACACTAAAGTCTCCATTGGCATCCATGATAAATTGCAATCCCTCTCTTACTCTGAATAGATGTTCAAAATATGCTCCAGAGATGATTTTCACAAGAGACCCTTGCTTCGTATTTATAGTCTCCAAGTATCTTCCTTAGAAGGATCTTCTATGCCACTTTGTCTACATAGTCACCTATGTCCAACTTTGCCCAATTTTCCACTTGTCCATGTATCCAATAACCAATTGACCACTTAACCCATTTTCCTCATTTTAGGGTTAACCTTATTATAACCACTTTCCATAATTAGAAAGTTCTCCATTTACTTTATTATTTAAATAATCCTCCTTGACTTTGTCACTTCGCTTTATTACTTAAATAATCCTCTTTGATTTTGTCACTTCACTTTATTATTTAAATAAACATTTTTTACTTTGTCGCTTCACTTTATTATTTAAATAATCCTCCTTGAATTTTTCAGTTCACTTTAAATAATCCTCTTTGACTTTGTCACTTCACTTTATTATTTAAATAATCCTCTTTGATTTTGTCACTTCACTTTATTATTTAAATAATCATTTTTGACTTTGTCACTTTACTTTATTATTTAAATAATCCTCCTTGACTTTGTCATTTCACTTTAAATAATCTTCTTTGACTATGTTATTTAACTTTATTATTTTAATAATTTCTTCTTTGCAAGCACTTTGACTTCTTTGACCTTTTGGGGCTTCAAGCCAACAAATGAGGGTCCTTCAACTTCGTAAGGCCATAACTCTCAAACCGTGAGGAGTTATGTGACATTCCACATACCATCGGAAATGGCTTGACAAGCACTATCAATATAGGATAGTTTCACTGACAAATTCATTGATATTCATCTCATTATTCCATAATTAAGCATGGGTTCTCTAACCATACTTCTAGGATAATTCAACCTCAAAGTGTCTTCCCATGAGGGATTTCACCATAATGGGACCACTTTGGAGTTCACTGCAAAGCGTCTTCCCGTGAGGGATTTCACCATAAGGGGACCACTTTGGATTTCATCCATTTGTATAACCATGACAAGACAACAACCACTTTTGAGTTCACCGCAAAGAGTCTTCCCGTGAGGGCTTTCACCATAAGGGGACCACTTTGGAGTTCATCCATTTGTACAACCATGACAAGACAATAATGAGTCATCTTTACATCAATCCAACTATGAATCATTTATCAATGACAATTTATTGATCCATATTCATCTATTCATATGACTATGACTCCTCTTGACATCAATCCATTAACATCAAGGTCAATACATGATCCATCAATCACTACATCAATATAATATGATGAGAAATTGTTCCTTTGACATCAATCCTTTGGCATCAATGACAACATGATCCAACACTAATGGGATAGCCTTTATATATTATTTATACTTCCATGTAGCTTCCTCAATGGGTTACCTTCTTACAAACTTAACCTAGTGTCCTTATTTTAGCGATAACCCACTTCTAACCACTTGTCCACTTCTAACTCACTTTTCTACAAATAGTAAATTCTCCACTTCTAGTACTTGCAACTAAATTATTATTTAATTAATTTCTTTTGCAATCACTTTGACTTATCAATAAATAGTAAACTCTCCACTTATTGTTGCAACCACTTTATTATTTAAATAATTTCTCTTTGCAACCACTTTGACTATTTTATTATTTAAATAATTTATCTTTACTCACAACTTCTTGTTGCAACTAACTTTTCTATAATTAGTCAATTCATAACTTATTTTCCCCTAACTAACTTCTTTTTTCAACCACTTTATTATTTAATTTTTTTCTTGATGCAACAACTATACCTGTGATTAACTCCTAGTTACCATCAATTTCACTAATATAATGTTTCTAGGAGATTCTAGAATAATTGACTTCTTTGACCTTCTAGGGGCTTCTAGATAACTCATGAGGGTTCTCCAACTTTGTATGGCCATAACTCTCTAACCATGAGGAGTTATGTGACATTCCACA
This sequence comes from Picea glauca, assembly GCA_000966675.3. Classification (NCBI taxonomy): domain Eukaryota; kingdom Viridiplantae; phylum Streptophyta; class Pinopsida; order Pinales; family Pinaceae; genus Picea; species Picea glauca. The sequence goes on from JZKD02S1312533.1 coordinate 543,543, forward strand.
TATCACCAAAAATAATATCACATGCAATATCCATATAGAATAGTCTTACCTACAAATATATTAAACTTCATACGATTATACATCAATCAAACTTAAGTACCTTAATCATGTTGTTGGGGCTACCGGAATTTGCTACCAAACTTGCTTCAAGGATTCCCATAAATGACAACCAACCCAATTAATCAACAATATCCCCCTTTGGAATCGATGGAAACACTCTAATGAAATATTGAATTCATATCACTCATGCTCCCCTTGTTATCATCACTCACCCTAGAACCATGCCTATGTTCTCTCTCTCCAAGGATCTAAGTCTCTATCTTGCATATGATAAAAAAATTCCCCTTTGACATTAATGAAAAATTTAATTTCCCATATCGGGATGCTCCCCCTAACTTAACTATACTCGGGGCTACTCCCCCTGACTGAACTCTTCTTGAAATTGGTCCCCCATCCTTAAATTTCCTCTTTATGGTTCTTCCTCATGCAAATCTAAGAAATATAAGATAAACATTCAAAAGAATTCATTTGGGAGTAGAAATTACTCAAAGGCTTCCCTTGGAGGCAGTTTTGTGAAGATATCTACAACCTGTTCCCTTTTCCCCACATATTCAACTATGATTTTCTTCTCTGCAACTTGTTCCCATAGAAAGTGATACTTGATTGGAATGTTGTTCATCTTGGATTTCATCACTGGATTCTTTCAAATACTGATAGCACTTGTATTATCACAATATATAGGAATGGGCTCATCATACTCAACTTGTATATTTGTTAAAGTTTGTTTCATCCATAGAACATGTGTCCAACATGTTGTTTCTGCAATATACTCTTCTTTAGCTATAGACAATGATATTGATGATTGTTTCTTTCTTAGCCAAGATACTAAACACTCACCCAAGTAGAATGTCGCTCCACTAGTGATTTATCGGTCATCAATGCAACCTTCCCAATCTGCATCTGTGTAGGAAATAAGTGATAAATCCTTTCCTTTTGGATACCACAATCCAAACTCTTATGTTCCCTTGAGATATGTGAAAATACTCTTCATTGCTAAGACATGTGATTCCTTTGGTATTTCTCGAAATCATTCCACATGTCGAATTGCTTGCATTACATCCAGTCTAGATGTTGTCAAATATAGTAAGCTACCAATCATTGACCTATACTACCTCTGGTTTGTATATTTTGAATCATCATATTTGCTCAACTTGGAACTGGTTTGCATACCAATGTTAATTGGTTTTCAATCTTCCATTCTGAACCTCTTTAGCATTTATTTGATATACTTAGTTTGAGAAATAAAAACTCATTCGTTGCTTTGACATATCTGAAGACCCAGAAAGAAGGATAGTTCTCCAAGTAATGACATTTCAAATAAATTATACATATCCTTTGCAAATTTATGGCTTAAACTATCATCATCACTTCCAAAAATAATATCATCAACATAAACTTCAATTAATAAAACACTTATTTGAGTTACCTTGATGTAGAGGTTGTTCTCCTCACTTCCTTTTTTGAACCCTGCCTCATGTAGATATTTATCCAGTCTAGAGTACCATGCTCTGGGAGCCTGTTTTAGACCATACAAGACCTTCTTCAACCTACACACATAATCTTCATTCTCTTCTTATTCAAGTTCCCCATTCAGAAAGACTAATTTCACATCCATATGATACACTTTAATATTATTGTAGCATGAATAAGATAAGATCAATCAAATTTCTTCCATTCTGGAAACTAGGGAAAATGTCCCTTCAAAGTTGATCCCTTATGTTAGCACTCTGTAAACTTTGTTTGGATGATAAACGAATGACAAAGGAAACCTACATACCAACTTTGAGGCCCGAAACTAGCCTTTCATACCTGGAGAGGGATCTTTCTGGAGACTTAGTCTCTTTACGTGATATAAATTTGAACTCTGGGATATATTTAACACTTTTAAAAAATATTTTCTAGTTCTATTGGTGAAAGAAAGCAATACCTTAGGCTATGGAGTCGATTTAAGAAAATGACAGAAACAAATGACTCAGTGACTGAACTCAAGAGGATAAAGGCTAAATGAGCAATAATATTCTGTTAAATATTGTTGTGTGTGGAGAGAGAAGAAAACATGAAGAAACTCAAAGCAGCACTGGGAGTGAATTCTGGGTTAACCTAGAAGAAATACGGTTTGCCTAAATGGCGCGAATCTAGAGCACTACGCGGTGAATTCGTGATTTGAAATTATGTTCTGATTCAGACAGAGATTACAGATATGAATATAAATAACATAGGAAATCACATATGAAAAGAATGAATACATTACATTATACTGCCACCGTTAGAATATTTTCATCAAACCTTCAATACTTTTGCATTAAGTTTCAATCGGATCAAAAACTACAATCAATAGTCATTGTCTACACTATTTTTCCAACCAACCCGTATTACATTGAAAAGATGGAATATATAGAAAAGGGTGTGCCGCATGGGCTACCCTGCATTCTAAATACTATCCATAGAAACTAGGTTCCAAATACACTCTGTCAGATGACTCTTCGAATGGCCTTTTTCTAAAAATAGAACTGGTTTCAATCGACAACATCATAGTCGCTCGTCTCTGTCGCTACATTTCAGTCACTAGTAAGATCTCATCATTAGAAGATGATGTGTCTATTCTTTCCTTTGATAGGGCATCTGGACGGTCAAGTGTTCTTGTAGAATCCTGCCACATATTGTAACGGCCATGATCTCTATCGTGAGATTGTTTGTTGGTGCGTGCATGTGGCGGGTGACTGCAGACCGTTACAGGTGCCTCCAAAATGATGACACCAACTAGGGAACACTGCCTCTTCTTCAAACTGTCGTACGTATAACATACACTTGTCCTTCATCATGAGATTCCATATTTCCACATCATATTTTTTACGCGTGGGTATCTGTCAGAGTCTAAGTTTGCGCTACGTCTGAGGACACAAAAAATAGGGTCGATCAATCATGTCTCTAGTCTCATTTGCAGTTTGGATACTCGAAGCTTTCTCCTGAGAGACCATTTTTTCCTTTTCAGGTTCATCACTTTCCTTTACAGAACTGTGTTCCATTTCATCTTCTTCTATGCTATGTCCAGAGCCACATGAACTTTCTCCATGGTCGGTTCACATTCCCTAAAGTGTTTCAGATTCCTTTCCTCTAACACCCTTTGTGTTTCACACAACTCTCTGATCATATCTTGTGCTTCCCTAATTTGTCTCTTTATCCAAGTCACATTTCCCTTGTGAAATTGTGATGTTTATACTTTGATGATCTTCATTGCTAACTATTGTCTCAACTCTTTGTTTTCCTGGTATAATTCAACAATAGTGAGTTGTGCTTACTTCAACTATTGTGACGGCTAACGAACATTTGCACTTTCGGTGTCTATCCTCCTCCTTCTAGCCTAGATTTCTCGAGTTGTGCCTTCAATGGGATCTAGCTAAATAGCGTGCATGAGTAACTCTTCGGAGGTGGACTTGGTGCACGGCTCGCTCGAGACTCGGGTCTCTCCGACCTCCTTGTTTTACCTTTCCCTGCCCCTTCTTCTGGGTATTTGTTGTTGGGGGAATGGGGCTTCCAACATTCTTTCTTCCTCCACAACCCTTCTTGCTTCATCCTCTGTGCGGTACGATGTTACCCTTTCCACAAGTAGAGGGAAATCCCCCTTTGGGTCCTTGGGAATTTTTGCTGCAAGTAGAAACGAATTCCAGTTATTTCCCAATCACCTTAACTCCTCCACCAACAACAATTTAATCAACAAGATGTGTGTTATTTTCCTCTTCAGCTGATCTGTTTCATCTTGTGCACTATGCGCCATTTCTTAGAGACTTTGGTGTAGGAAAAAGGGAAGATTTAACGGTCTCCTCCCTGTGAAGTGCATCAACAGTCCAATGTGGTGCGAATATATTCTATCAAATCTTCCTTCACATGTGAAATATTTCTTAATCACCTGCATGAGTTTCTGAAAAGGCTCCTGCAAATATCTACTTGGAAGGCCCATTTGGACCTTCCCACCTAAGCAGTCTAGCTTGATGAAGTCTTCATAAAAATGCATGTCCAAAGGCATGTCTTGAAACCACCTTTCACCATGTGAAGGGATCTCTTTCGTGGTCGACAAATTTTCCTCTGTCACTTGGAAAGAGATACCTGCAATTACCGCATCAGACCCGTCGAACCTGAGTGTCAACTTCTCTTCTAGTTTCATGTTGAAGCCTTGGATTTTCTACCAAATGCCATGCATCCGACCTGCTCAATAGACTCCCCAACCTCTAGATCTTCATTGACAAATGTCAAGCTTTGAGGCTCGGGCCCAACATTCCTGCCAACTCACAGACCTTTTCTTATTCTTTAGGATGTCGTCATTGCACAATGCGTATTTTCTCTGCACGTGGTGGATTTTGTGCGCGCCAAAGGAGGTAATATAAATTAACCTGGGCTTGCGAGAAGAACTACAAGTGATGTGTAAACTTGATTGATGAACAAAATGCATATAGAGTGCTTAGAATTTATAATCGATGGGCGAGAGATGGAAATGTGTCGGGGGACACTGAATTCATGGAAAATGGAGGTTTCAGAGCAAGCTTGTAGATTTTCATAGTACATTCACGCGACGAGTACACTTCAGATTGTGTGAAGTACAACTGATAAGAGTTGCAGGGCATATGTGATACGAGCATTATGATTTTTCACTCTCTTTGGCTTCATAATGAGTTGATGATGGTCACTTCGTCTTCCAACAACTTTTATTTAACAACTTGCCTCGACTCTAGGCATGTAAGACATTCTCTTCTGAGAGGACCCGAATCTTTGGGAAAATACCTTTACCCTTTACACATGTTTTGGTTCTGACATCCCTTCCCGACTCCAAGGGACAACTGATCACTTTCTTACTTAGACCCATTTTCTTTTCGGTACCTAGCCTCACACACTTTGACACACAAACTCTGACTCGACTAAGAAATACTGTAACTGAAAAAATGACGGCTCTAACAACTAGCTCCAATGGGGATTACTAACCTCCCATTGAGGTGGAAAAGAACAACAGAGCAGGTGCCTAACCATTGGGCCTTATTTGACTTCCAGACTTTGAAATAATAGAAAAAAAAATGGTACCTAAACCTTCTTGACACGGTTTTGAAAAGACTCAGCATAAACTTAGGGCCTTCACTCTGGGATTTAATTTTTTTCTAACATACTAACTTGAAAGAACCCTTTTTGAAAAATGAATAACAAAAATAAAATGACTATTTACAATGAAAATGAAATTTAAATGGACTTTACTGCACCAGGTAGTGTTTGAGGAACCTGTCGTTCAAAGGCACCCAACAAACGCATTCACCATTTAGTTCTTCTATAAATATGCATTGTTTCCATGATACACACTGATTCTGAAAGGCCCCATCCAAATATGATCAAATTTTCCATGCTTTCCTTTATCTGCGTTCCTCGCGTCCCACTTCAACACCATATCTCCCATCCAAAATTCCTCCTTCTTTGCATGCTTGTCAAAATTTTTCTTCATATTCTCCTGATGAAGTTGTGATCGGTTGTAAACCTACTCCCTCATTTGTTGTGTGTGAATCAATTGATTTATCCTTCTTTGCGTATCATCTTGCTCAACCTCTTTCTCTTGCAGCAAATTTCTGATGGGCAATCCCAATGAGTTAAGGAAAATCGCCTTCGTGCCATACACAATTTGGAATGGTGACGTGGAGATGTACTTTTTGGTAGTGATTCTATCTTCCCACAACGCGTAAATAAGTTTCTTATGCCAATCCTTCTTTTTGTCCTGTAAGAGTCTTTTAATGATCTTGGTTAGGCTCTTATTAGATGATTATGCTAACCCATTACCTTGTGGGTAATATGTTGTAGAATTTCCCAGGGTTATATTGTAGTCCTTGAAAAACTTCTCCATTTTCTTAGACCTGAAAGTGGTCAGGTTGTCTGTGATGATATTGATAGAGCACCCAAACCTAGACAAGATGTTGGTCTCTAGGAACTGAATAATGATCATGTCAATACCCTCCTTCATTGGAATTGCTTCGATACAATTCGTTAAATAATCTGTGGTTGTAAGTATCCACCTGTGATGCACCGAGGATGGTGGATGAATCTCTCCTATGAAATCCAGGCTCCATTGCATGAATAGTGCTTTGACCGATATCGTTTTTAGCGACAGAGGTTGAATCTTTCTCCTCCCATCAAAAATAGGACACTCATGGCAACTGGAAACTTCTTTGTACATGTCCACGAAGATGGTGGGCCAATAGTAACCCCCTCTGAGAATTTTGTGTGAAATGGTTTTCCAGTAGGGATGTCCCTCGCACTCGCCTTTGTGGAATTCTCTAATGGCATGTTCTGCGTCATCTTCTAGTACGGAGCTCATCAATATCCTTCTCGGATCTTTCCAGTACAGTGATTTTTCCATGATGCAGAACTTAGTATCTTTGAGATTTAAGAATCTGGCGTTGGTCTTACTTAACCCTGGAGGGGCTTGTAGATTCCTGAACACATAAATGATTTCCATGTACCAAGTTGAATCGATGAAATTCTGAGCCACCTGTGTGGTTGTCTCTTCCTGAGTATACTTTGATAAATCAGCGATGAAGTTTATTCCCAGAACGTCGCAGTTCGATTGCACCATCAATTCTGTAAGGCCCTGTCCTTTGATAAAATTTGTGGGCTTGATTTCAAGGTCATATTCCAGCATGGTCGTGATCCACTTACCTCTTCTTTCCTCCAGGTCAAGCTGAGTCAGGATATCTTTGAATGAGTTGTTGGGCACATAAGAGATGACATGGAAATGTAGTATGTAGGTTCTGAACTCCTTTAGGGATTTCACTAAGGTGTATGTTTATTTCTCCATAATGTCATACCTCACCGGGGAATCCCTCAGCATCCTTCTGAAGTACACTATAGGATTCTCAAAGTTATGATCGTCCTTTTATAACAATACTCCAACAATGGTATGTTTTGAGGTGAATGAGAACAAGATGAATTCCTTTGTGAAGTATCGGTTGCACAACACGAGAGATTTGGTCAGCGCTATCTTGATGTATTCAATTGATTTTCTATCTTCAAGGTTCCACTTGATCTCGTTCCATTTTTTGATCATACAGGTGATATGTTTTATAATTTATGCCAAGTTTGAGATGAACCGTCTCAAGAAATTCACCTTTCCCAAGAAGGACTGCACCTCCTTCTTGCTCCGCGGATTGATGATTTTCAGGATTCCTTCAACCCTGCTGGGGTCTATCTTTATACCTTCTTTTGAGATGATGTACCTCAAAATTTTCTCCTCTTTCATTCTGAAATGCGATTTTTTCGGATTCAAAGATATGTCAAACTTACTGGAATTTTGGAAAACCCTCTTCAAATGTCCAAGGTGTTGTTCATCAGAGTTGAAGTACATTGTGATGTCGTTCAGATAGATCACTATAAATTTGTCCTTCTCTTTGGAAAATTCTATATCCATCGCTCACTCGAAAGTAGATCCAACGTTCATCAGGCTGAAGGGAATCTTAGCGTACATGAACATCCCCCATGGTGTCGTGAAAGTTGTCTTTTCTCGGTCATCTGGGTGTACCATGACCCGGTTGTAACCTGAAAAGACATCCAACATAGACATCTTCTAGGATCCAACTACCTTCTGCACGATATAGTCCATATTCGGGAGAGGGTAGTCATCTTTGAGGGATACTTTTCTCAAATTCCAAAAATCGATGCACAACCTTATTTCGCCACTCTTTTTCCTTACAGGTACAAAATTTTCTACCCATTTTAAAAACCTTAAAGAAACTATAATTACGGCTTTGAAAAGTTTCTTTACCTCTGTTTCAACTGGCAGCAATAGCAAGGGATTTATCCATCTTAGCTTTTTCTTGAAAGGCTTCTGGTCTTATTCGAGAGGAATGACGTGTTGAATCACTTTGGTGTCATAAAATTTCAAGTCATCATAACTCCAAGATAAAATGTGAGGAAAATCCTTCATGAGATTGATATAATCCTTTATTACCTATAAACTGTGTGTCTTTGATAGCTTGATTATTTTTAGATTCTCCTAGGTACCGATATTACAATCCTCAACATCTTCGTCACTTGCAGTGATCCTGAGATTTCTAGCCATGTTGTTTTCATCAAAATGATTTTCCAATAGAACTAATCCTTCCGGGATGATACTATTCTTAAGCTATACTATGTCCCTTCCGACTATCTGGTTATGGAAAGGGTCATCATCACTACGCGCATCCGCACTTTCATCTTCGTCGTAACAACACTCGTCATTAATGTTCATATTAGGAAACTTGTCGGTCATTTCGAGAAATCTCTCCACCTGTTTGTCATCCTCAAACACTTTCCAATAATCGATATTATTGGGCACCATTGGCCTATGTTTGACTTTGACCTCATACTTTTTTTTTTTTTAAATGGGAATTTTAAAAAATGAGGCTGAGGTGGCCAAGACATCCGCAATCTAATTCTGCTCCCTCCAGATCACCGATAAATTATACTCTGAGAATTCTTTGAGGAGGTCCAACACCATATTTTTGTACGCTCTCACTCTGGGGTGCTTGGATTAATATATTCCCTTCACTTGATTTATAACGATATTGAATTATCCATGCACTTTTATCGTCTTTGCACCCAACTCTTTCAAAACTTTTAAGCCCAAAATCAACACCTCATACTCAGCAATGTTATTAGTGCAGTCGAAAGAGATTTTGTATGAGCAGAGTTTTGTGCCTACCTTGGGAGGGCTTGTCCATACACTGGCCCCTACTCCCTCCTTGTTGATGGATCCATCAAAACTCATATTCCACATCTTGTTCTCTACGTGGTTCCTCAGTTATGCGCACTTTGTTGCCTGTTGTGCGGCTTTGTCGTCAACAACCAAAATAGATGTTTTTTCTTTTGCTTCAAAACTTAGGTCATTGTAAAAAATCCAGGAACCGATCTCAGTGTCGACAGAGTAGATGGGGTGGTTATTTGGCTGTGTCTTACTGCTCACCATGTATTTTTTTCGAAAAACAGGACCACGGAGCAATAAAATAAAACAAATGCATAAACAAAACGCAGAAGACACACAATATAAGAGAGACACAGATTTACGTGGTTCACCCAGTGTGGGCTACGTCCACCAGAGAAATTGCCAGGTCCTTCGTTTATTATTATCCAGCAAATGAAGGGATACAACCTATAGCAAAACCTGTTGTAACTTCCTCTTCTTTGTCTCACAGTCTCCTCTCTCAGAATACAATATTTACCATCATCCATAGCCACAATACATTTCCCTCATAAAAGAGGGTTTCCTTATAGAGAAAAAAACCCTAACATAATCTCTACAGTTAGATCTGCGACCTTATAATGAATGGTCCAGATTTACAATGAAATTACAATATACTTTTACAAGGTCCAAATTGGGAGCCCCCCTTCCCCTATACCCCCCAACCAAGGGGATAGCCCCCCCGGACCCCGTAGAGGGGGTACCTTCCCTCTGCACTCCGCCGCGTGGAACAGTGTACATACTTCTAGGGTGTAAATACTTCATGGGGTATAAACAAAACTGAAACAAAGGACCTCTGAATCAGGAAGATAATCAGGCTCCACAACCAACAATCTCCCACTTGGAGACTGATCTCAACAGCTCCACCATTGTTGTATATGTTGGACTCTGAACCGTCTTGGACCTGGAAAATTTCTCATTTTCATCTTCATTCTTGAAGACCAACTGAAACTGAGCAGGAACTCAGTTTCTCCCTTGTTACTCCCTTTGTTAACATGTCCGCAGGATTCTGGCTAGTGTGTATCTTTTCCAGCTTCAATTGTTCATCTTCCAAGGCGGATCGTATGAAGTGGTACCTCAACTGTATATTCTTAGTCTTCGAATGGAAGGTTGAGTTCTTTGCAAGGTGAATGGCACTCTGACTGTCCCAGTACAACTGGTTGTTGTCCTGCTTCTTTCCCAATTCCTCCATAAACCTTTGTAACCAAATCATTTCTTTACTAGCCTCTATAGCAACAACATACTCTGCCTCTGTTGTTTAAAGTGCAACAACCTTTTGCAGTTTCGAAATCCAACTTACTGCTATTCCACCTATAGTAAAAACATACCCTGTGGTGCTCCTCCTGCTGCCTTTATCACCTGCCATATCTGAATCAACATATCCCTATAGAAAAGTGTTTGAACCTCCAAAACATAATGCATGTGTAGTATTACCTCTCAAATACCTAAGAATCCACTTTACTGCCTCCCAATGTTCTTTACCTGGATTGTTCATATACCTGCTCACAACTCCCACTGCATATGCAATATCTGGTCTTGTGAAAACCATTGCATACATCAAGATGCCAACTGTTGATGAATAAGGGACCTTGGACATGTATTCTATATCCTCCTGTGTCTTGGGACACATTTCCTTAGTTAATTTGAAATGGTTGGCCAAATGTGTACTAATTGGTTTTTCATTCTTCATTCTAAACCTCTCCAACACCTTCTCTGTGTACTCACCCTGAGACAATGTCAATTTGCGATTTTTCCTGTCTCTTGTTATTCTCATGCCAAGGGTTTTCTTTGCAGCACCCAAATCCTTCATCGCAAATGAATTGGCTAATTTCTTCTTGAGCACATTTATATCCTGCATATTAGTCCCTGCAACAAGCATGTCATCTAGATACAATAGCAAGATAATAAAGCTTCCATTTTCTAGCTTTTTAAAATAAACACAGTGATCAGAATGACATCTACTATAATGTTGTTTTGTCATAAACCTGTCAAACTTCAAATACCACTGCCTTGGAGCTTGCTTTAGGCCATACAAGATCTTCTTCAACCTGCATACCAAATTCTCCTTCCCTTTGACCTCATAC
>JZKD02S1312533.1:561968-589667 GCA_000966675.3 Picea glauca
ATGCGCGTCAATAGATCTCGCTGGTTTAATTTGTTTATGTTGTTGTTTATGTTCCCCAAGGGTTAGGTATTCAAGGGTTCTATAGACAAGGGTTTTCCCTGTGCTATAGCTCTCTAATATACGTGCGGGGTCCAATAGTAGTACTCGGCCCAATATCTCAGGGCACTAACTAAGGAGGATAGACTGTACCCTTAGCCGTACTACCTGACTACCCAGGTACTAGAGAGTATCTTCCCGAGTGTTGTTCTCGGTGACACTATAGCAGTCCGAAGGCTGATAGGTTTATCTAAAGAGGGCTTTAAGAAATCTACGTCGATCCGTACACAGGTGTTGTCTGATGCGCTACCACTCGAAGGGGTACCAACAGGGGTTACAAGGGTGGCCAACAGATGTGCGCTTAAGAACCACTTGTATTTCCTGCGTGTATGAATCCCTCAACCGCGAGTTTATGCACGTAACAACAGATCTCTGTGGCTTAAAGACGCTGGAATAAATCTCTACCCTGAAAAAAAATACCCACAATTTCTGCCAAGGAAAGTTCTCTGATACCACTTGCAAGATACCAGATATATAAAATATGCATAACAGAAATGAAATGCTAGAAATGACAGAATAACAGTTAAATATCCATCATAATCTTCACAATACACAGAAATGATATACGAAATAGCAACAGAAACAACACTTTGATTTAGATAGCAATGTTCACAGGCCTCTTCAAGGGGGCAACCTCTAATCGAGCAATGCTCTGCTACAATAATCTCCAAGCTAGGGTTTTCATACCCTCGACCCTTATTTATACTAAATTTTTCTATTAAGAGAAGCATCTAGAGGAAGATCCTTCTAGAAGAGGAAGCTTCTATTAGGCCTTCTTACATCCGCCTTATTCTATTTTATTGAAAGGTCTTATTAATATTGACCTTTATTACATCTGAATACATTGATCTACCTATGTGCGGGTTAGGACCTTAACACCTTATTTGATGGTCACCCTGGTCTCTTTGTTTCCTCTGCCTGATCTACAGGACCATACCTCTTATGGGGTTCTGATTCCTGGGCTAGGGATCATGTTGTGCTCGAGTGGCAGGTTTGTTTCCCAGGGGCATTCTTTCCATTAGTTTCAACATTGTCTTCATCATCAAGTTGAACCTATCCTCTCGGGGTCGAGAGGTCAATCATTTTGCATCTCCTTGGGGTTTCCTCCTTCCTCTATTGAATTTATGTTTTATATTTATTGACCCCATTAGTTTTACCTTGACTTCGATAGTGTCTCTCATCATAGCGTCAAAATTTGTGATCTTCTCTCCCTTAACAACAGAGAAAAATCACTGTCAAAAAAGTTGATGTATCGCAGCTGCACAACCCTAGGAGGCGGCTGGACTTCGACAGGAATAGAATTATAAACCCTCATGAAATGGGCCAAGAAATCTTGCACCATCTCATCCGGGGCCCTTTTCATATTGCTATACTATGTCAACACCTGTAAAGTATTCTTTTTGTCTCCCGATCTAGTAATGAAAGACATTTCAAATGTAGCGAAGTCTTGAATGCTTGTTGTTGGGATGGCTTTGAACCACTTTCTCACCTCCCCTAAAAGACTCTGCATGAACAAACTAATTTTATCTTCTGGATATTCTACCTCTTCTAGGTCGACAAAATCATTGAACCAATCCAGATGCTTTTGGGCTGAAACGTTTTCTTCAACATCATAGAGCTTGATCCTCTAGTTGTAGTTCTGTGGAAATTCATGCAGTTGGGCAGGCAGAACAAGGGTGGAGAACCTAGAATCCATTTCTCTAGGGGGGTTCAAGATTTGGGGGATGTTATGAGTGGGATTTGCAACTTGCAGGATTAGATATTGAAACCTTTCCTCGTCAACAAATATATGGTCCAAGGTCGTTTATGATTTAGACTTGAACAAAGTTTGTTTGAGAAAAGCATCAAACTCAAGGTCATCAATTCTTTGAGCCCCTTCCTTGGGAAATCATAGATTTCTATCTAAGTAATAAAATGAGTTGTGCGCTTGCCCCCTTACCCTATGTAGAATTTTCTCAGGATCATACATGGTCTCCACAGGGTTGGGGTCATGATTGGCTCTAGTATAAATGGTCTTTGGAGCCAAGTTTTCTAAATGGCGCTACTAAGTGGCACTGGTATTTTTCACTGTAGTCGTCAGGGTAAAGGTTTAAGACAATACAGATGTTTTCCCCATTGTTACCCTCAGGGTTCAAAACTATAGATTTAGTCATTCTCCTAGGGAAAATTTATTCAATTACATCCCCGACAACGACGCTGAGAAACGAATGACAGAGGCAACCTACAAGCCATCTTTGAGGCTCGAAACTAGCCTTTGGGACCTAGAGAGGGATCTCTATGGAGACTTTGGCTTTGTACGAGATATAAATTTGAACTCTGGGATAAATTTAACACTTTGAAATGATATTTTCTCGTTCTATTGGCGAAAGAAAGAAAGACCTTAGGATATGGAGTCGATTTAAGAAAACAACATAAACAAATGACTCAATGACTGAACTCGAGAGGATAAATGTTAAATGAGCAATAGTATTCTGTTAAAAATCGTTGTCTGTGGCGAGAGAATAACACCTAAAGAAACTCAGAGCACCACTGGGGATGAATTCAGAGTTAACTTAGAATAAATATGGTTTGTCTAAATGGAACGAATATAGAGAACTACACGGTGAATTATAGATTCGAAATTACATTCTGATTCAAACAAATATTACATATATGAATATAAATAACACAGGAAAGCACATACTCAAAGAGGGAATATGATACATCAGACTACCACTGTTAACATATTTTCATCAAAGCTTCAGGACCTTTTCATTAAGTTTCAATCGGATCAAAAACTGCAATCAATAGTCACTTTCTACATTGTTTTACCAACCAACCCATCTTACATTGAAAACATAGAATATATAGAAAAGGGTGTGCCACTTGGGATACCCTGTGTTCTAACTACTATCCATAGAAACTAGGTTTTTATTACACTATGTTATATGACTCTTCGAATGGCTTTTTTCTAAAAATATAACTAGCTGCAATCGATAGCATCATAGTCACTCGTATCTGCCGCAATGTTTCATTCATTAGTAGGATCTCGTCATTAGAAGATGATTTGTCAATGCTTTTCTTTGATAGGGAATATGGAAGATCAAGTGTTCTATTAGACTCATGCCACATATTGTAATGCATGTGATCTATGTCGGGTGATCATTTTTTGGTGCGTGCATGTGGCAGGTGAATACATACTATTGCAGGTGCCTCCAAAATGATGACCCCAGCTAGGGAACAATACCTCTTCTTCAAATTGTCACACGTATAATGTACACCTATATTTCATCATGAGATTACATCATTGTGCATCATATGTTTTCCATGCGAGTATTTTTCAGAGTCTAAGTCCATGCCACGTCTGAGGAGACAAAAAATAGGGTGGATCAATCATGCGTCTGGTCTCATTGAAAGTTTGGATACTCAAAGATTTCTCCTCAGAGACAAGTTTTTCCTTTTCGGTTTCATCACTTGCCCTTGCAAAACCATGCTCCCTTTCATCTTCTTTTGTTCTCTGGCCAGAGCCGTGAAGACTTTTTCCATGGCTGGTTCACATTCCCTGAAGTGTTTTGCATTCCTTTCCTTTGACGCCCTCTGTGTTTCGTGCAGTTGTATGATCATATTTTGTGCTTCCCTGAGTTGTCTCTTTATCCAAGTCATGTTTCCCTCATGATCTTGTGATGTTGATACTTCGATGATCTTCGTTGCTAATTTTTTTCTTAGCTCCTCGTTTTCCTGGTATAATTCAACAATAGCGAGCTGTTCTTACTTCAGCTGTCGCGACGACTCACAAACATCTATGATTTCAGTGTGTCTCCTCCTGCTTCTAACCCAACTTTCTTCAGTTGTACCTTCGATGGGCTGCAACTGAATAGAATGCATGAGTAACTCTTTGGCATCTGACTTGGCATGCATCTCGCTCGGGACTCGGGTCTCTTCAGCCTCCTTGTTTTTCCTTCGCCTACCCCTTCTCCTGGGTATTTTTCGTTGGGGGAATGGGGCTTCCAACATTATTCCTTCCTATGCAACCCTTCCTACTTCATCCTCCGCACGGTGCGATGTTACCCTTTACGCAAGTAGCGGGATATCCCCCTTTGGGTCCTTGGGGATGCATGTTGCAAGTAGAAATGAATCCCAGTTATTTCCTAGTCACCTTAACTCCTTCACTGCCAACAATTTAATCAACGAGACATGTGATATTTTTCTCTTCGACTGATCTTTTTCAGCTTGGGCACTGTGCACCATTTCTCAGAGACTTTGGTGTAGGAAAAACGACATATTCAACGATCTCCTCCCTATGAAGTGCATCAACAGTCTAATGTGGTGCGAATATATTCTGTCAAACCTTCCTTCACAGGTGAAATATTTCTTAATCACCTCCATGAGTTTCCTAAAAGTCCCTTGCAAATATCTACTTGGAATGCCCATTTCGACCTTCCCACCTAAGCAGTCTCACTTGATGAAGTCTTCATAACACTATGTTTCCAAAGGCATGCCTTTAAACCACCTTTCCCCGTGCAAAGGGACCTCTGTCGCGACCGACAGAGTTTCCTTTGTCACTTGGAAAGAGACACCCGTAATTACTGCATGAGACCCATCAAACTTGAGTGTGAACTGCTTCACTAGTTTCATGTGAAGCCTTGGACTTCTCTACAAAAGGCCATGCATCTGACCTGCTCAAAAGACACCCTAACCTTCGGATATTGATTGACCAACGTCAAGATTTCAGGCTCGGGCCCAACATTCTTGCCACTTCGTGTAGATTTTCTTATGCTCTGGGATGTTTTCATGGAGCAATGCATATTTTCTCTATACATGGTGGATTTTGTGTGAGCCAAAGGCGGTAATCTTAATTGACCTATGCTTGTGAGAAGAAGTAGAGGTGATGCATAAACTTGATTGATGAACAAAATGCATACATAGACCTTGGAATTTATAATCGGTGGGCGAGATATGGAAACGTGTCAGGGGACACTAAATTCATGGCGACTGAAGGTTTCAGAGAGAGCTTGAAGATTTTCATAGTACATCTACGCGATGGGTACACTTCTGAGTGTGAGAAGTATAGCTGATAAGAGTTGCAAGGAATATATGATACGAGCGTCGTGATTTTTCATTGTATTTGGCTTCATAATGAGATGATGGTGATCACTTTGTCTGCCAAAGACTTCTATTTAACAACTTGCCTTGACTCTAGGCACGTAAGACCTTCTCTTTTGATAGGACCCGACTCTTCGAGAAAAGACCTTTACCCTTTACACATGTTTTTGTTCTGACATCCATTTTTGACTCTAAGGGCCAACTGGTCACTTGCTAACTTCAACCCATTTTCTTTTCGGTACCTGACCTCACACACTTTGACACACGTACTCTGACTCAACTAAGACCGACTCTAACTAAAAAAATTTCAACGCCAACACCTTCAACCTGTGTGTATCCTTTACATATCAATCTAGCTTTGTTCCTTGTAACCTATCCATATTCATTCAATTTATTTATGAAAACCCATCTTCTGTAATCAAATTCTTATACCTTGGTCCTTGAACCGATTCCCAAGTGTCATTCTTCTCTATTTGATCCAATTTTTTATTCATGTCATTTTTCCAAAATTCATCCATGCTAGCCACTTAAAAAATATTTGGTTCGGTTGTAGATAAGAGTGGTAGGTGAAATTGTTCTAGTGAATGGATTCTTCTTCTAGTCTCAACTCTTGATTCCTTGTTTAGGATAATCTGATCTGAATGATGATTCTTCAGTACTTGTTTGCTAGGTGTATTTAGAGGCACTTGGTGAAATTTATCTTCTACTTTTGTTTGATATTCTTCATCTTCCCCTTCTACTTCTTCTTCATCATTTGCTTCTTCTTTGTAAACCTGTTCCACTGATTCCTTTTCTTATTCCTTCATTTTTCATCCACCTATTTCATCAACTATTACATTGATGCTTTCCACAACTTTGTTGATCCTTAGATTGTAACACTTGTATGCTTTCCTTATACTTGAGTAATCGAAAAGTATGCCTTTGTCCACAAGATTGTCAAACTTTCCTATTATTCCATCTTCTCTTTTGATGTAGCATTTTCTTCCGAACACTCTGAAGTGGTTCACATTTGTTGGTCTTCTTTTCCATAGCTCATAAGGATTTTTGTCACTGTTGTTTTTGAGCATTACTCTATTTTGTATGTGAATTGTTGTATGCACTTCATGTGTCCAAAAAATATATGAACATTTATAATCAATTAACACTATTCCATATGTTTCATGTATTGTCATGTTCTTTCTTTAAACAACTCCATTATGTTGAGGTTTCCTAGAAATGAAGAATTTCCTTTTTATTCCATGCTTGCTGCAGAAATCCATAAATTTCTTTGAAGTAAACTCTCCTCCATTATCAAATCCCAAAGATTCAATTTTTGAATCCATTTCATTTTCAACCATTTCCTTGTAAACCTTGAAGTTTTCAAATGATTTTGACTTATTCATGAGAAAGAAAATTGCACTCATTCTTGTATAATCATCAAATAATAACATAAATTATTTATCACCTTCTAAACCCTTTTTTTCTAGTTGGTCCAACTAGATCAGTATGCACAATTTCCAGTGGTCTTGTCGTTGAGTATTCCTTTGATTTGAACTTGGTATTTTTTTTTTTTCCTCATTGGCAATGCTTGCATAATGTGTTGGTTGTTTTTGTGATCTGGGGAATTTCTCCGACTTGTTACTTTTTGTTGACTTTCCCGAGGTTATTGAATTTTCTTTGACCCATTATTTTTTTCCATATCCAACCTTCATCTTCCTTTCCTAGACAAAAATTTTCATTTTCAATTTCACTTAATACATATAAGTTGCTTGAATTTCTTACATCTATTGCAATCAGTTTTCCTGAACCGAATATTCTTATCTCTCACTTATGTGAATAGAATGTAATTTTATGACCTTGATCACACATTTGACTTACACTTAGAAGATTATGTTTCATATAGTCCACTAGTATAAATTTTTTTGCCTTGGTATTCTTGTTTCCAATTTTGATTGTGCATTTTAAAATGATTCTAGTTGAGTCATCATTTCCAATAGAGATTGATCCATTTCTTTCCTTTCTTAATGTAAGAAACATGTCTTCGTCACCTGTCATGTGTTTTGAACAACCAATGTCAACATACCAACCACATTTATTATGCTTATCTTGTAGAGAGAATGTGCATTATTCATTGCTATATTGATTCTTATTTCTTATCCATGTTCTCTTATGATGTTCTTGTATATGATTGTTGTTATTTTGTTGTGATTCTCTAGGAGGGACTATTATTCTACAATCTTTTGCCATGTGTCCAAATTTGTTGCACTTGTAGAATTCCACTTCAATGCTCAATGATTCAAACTTGGTGTAGCTTCTTCTCTGTGTTTCACTAGGCCTTGTTGGATAACCATTTTATGTATGACTTTCAAATTTGTTTATGTTCCTTCTATTAGATCTGCAATTTACATATTTATCTCCAAAATTATTGCATGAAAAACATAAACCATAAAGGATAGGTTGATACCTGAGAGTTGAAGATCTTATGAAAGGATTTTCTCTTATGAATCATTCTTCTTCCTGAGGCCTATTTGTGTCTGACTGTCGTTGATTCTAAAATCTGAATCTTCTCGGTGGAGGAGTGTCCCTATCATCTTCCTTGTAGAACTTCCTATCCCCTCTAATTGTTTCTGCATATATTTTGGGATGTGTTTCGTGATCTATCATTTTGGATCTTGATCCATTTTCTTTCTGATTATATCCAATTCCATACTTGTCATGATTAGGCCTTTGACTATTAATAATGTCATCCAAAACTTTTGAGTTGTTCTGCATATTTTTATTTTGAAGATCCTTTCTCAATGTGACAATCTCTGCTTCCAAATTTCCAATGATCCTGTATCTTTCTTCTAATTGTTCTTTGAGTGTTTCTTTAATTCTTTTATCTTCTTCTATTTGAACCTTCAATTTCGTGATCATCTACTCTAGTTCTTGAGTGTATTCTTTATTGTATAGTTTTGTTTGGAGGTTGTTTTTTTTCTTCTTTTCTCTTTTTATAACTTCTATAGCACTCAACAATTCTTCTCGGTAGTCAAATTATTCCTCTTCATATTATTCTTCAGTGTCTTCTTTATTATAATATTCTCTTACCATGAATAGAAATATTTTTGTCTCACTTTCACTGACTTCATCTTCATTTGATGAGGAACTATCTTCTTTGGTGCATAAACGTTTCTTGAAGACTTTCTTTTTGGTTCTTTTTCCTTTATATATTTGTTTTCTATTTCAATCATCTTCATCATTTCTTTTATTTTTATTATGAGGACATTTGCTAGTGAAATTACCAATACCATCACAATTAAAACAACTCAAAGGAATCTTACCTTTATATCTATCATCGGTTCCCTTTTTCAATCTTCTGACAAATTTTTCCACTTATTCATCATCTTCTAAGATTCCACTGATGTTTCTATATTCTTTCTCTTTTTTCTTTCCCTTTTGATTTGACCTTTTGGATGCTTTGAATGGTGCATATTTTATACCTAGATTTTCCTGTTCATTTCTCATTTCATAGTCTGTGAAGATTGCATGTAGTTCATCCATTCATATTGAGTCTAGATCTACTCTTTCTTCTAGTGATGATATCTTAGGATCAAATATCATAGGAAGAGATCTTACTACCTTTTGACCAATTACAGATTCTTGAATTTCTTCTCTCAGTCCTATGATTTCATTCACTTCTTCATCCACTCATAAGAAGTAAGGTGCAATATTCTCATCCTCCTTCATCTTTAGTTGTTAGAATTGACTTCTGTAAGTTTGAACCTTTGTTGGTTTGAATTTTGAATCTCCTTAATAAATATTTTGAAGTTTTTCCCAAATATATTTAGCATATTTACAATGTATAGATTTTTTATATACCAAATCACAAAGACCATTCAGAAGTGCATTTGTGGCTTTGGAATTATTTAGACTGATTTTATTTCCATTTTCATTTTTTGGCGGAACTGTTGGTTCTTTGTATCCATCTATAACTAATTTCCAAACTTCAAATCCATGTGCATGTACATATGTTTTCATCCTTATGCTCCAGAATGCGTACTTTTGTCCATCAAATTGTGGTATTCCACTTTTATACATATTGTTTCTCTCCATGATCTATGTTTCAATCATTAAACTGATTTTTGAAGGAACCTACTCTGATACAAATTGTTGGATTACTGAGACGAGGGTGAATCAATAATAAATATTTTTAATCCTTTTAACCAAAGCATGCAAGTGTTATTTATCTTTATGATCAATATAGCATTATCATCCAATAATTGCAAAGTAAATAAACCATGAAAAAATGAACAATTATAAACATACATAGTACAACAATATTTTTACGTGGAAACCCAATGTGGGAGAAAACCACGAAATGTTTTTTCTTATTTTTCTTTAAGAATCAGATTCATTGGAAGAACCAACTTCTTTTGTTTTCCAGCTGCAACTAGAAGGAGGATATGACCCCCTATTTTTAGGCTACAACTCGAGGGAAGCTCCAACTCCCCAATTCTATGTCTACAACCATAAGGAAGCTACAACCTCCTATGTTCTGAGGCTACAATTGGAAGGTGGCTACAATCACCTATCCTTGCCCCATCCAAATGCCCTGAAATATAAGTGTCAAATGTAGAAACTGAATATATCACTGTCACAACATGTTCTTTCAAATCTGTTACAATATACTTATCAACCAATCTGATCTGATCACATATACTTCAAACACTATACCAAAATTGTGTACCTCAAACCATGTTCTAGAACTTCATTGTTATGGAACCTCTATCTGAACCAATAACTTCAACAACATACCTCAACCAAACTTCTTAAAAAATGAACCAATACTAAACTTCAATAGATCTACCTCATATCAACTCTACAACAAGCCCTAAACTTCCAATAGGGAATCGAACAGATTTATATGGAAAACCCTCAACCATATTCATAAATTCAACACTACACATACAAAAACCATACCTTTTTCCTCTTGTAGCGTTCTCCTGCCGCAGCTTTGCTGCCACGATTTTGCTGACGTGAATTTGTTTTCGCGGTTTTTCTATTCCGATTTTTCTGTCGAAGTTTTTCTGTGGCATTTTTCCTCCTGCGTGTTTCCTGCCGCACTTTTTCTGCCACTTTTCCTACCACACTTTTTCTTCTGCACTTTTCCTGTCGCATTTTTTTTGCTGCACTTTTTTTTCCACACTTTTCATGTCGCATTTTTTCTTCCGCACTTTCCCTGCCTCAATTTTTCTGCCGCAATTTTCCTTCCGTGATTTTTATACCAAATCTTTTCTCTCGTCATTTTCCTGCTGCGATTTTTATGCCGCACTTTTTCTACCACACTTTTACTGTCGCACTTTTCTTTCCATACTTTTTATGTCACTCTTTTCTCCATCATTAATAATACCTACACAAATAACCTTTCACAAAATAGATATTCATTAATATTCAATGATATTCAATAGGTACTAATTGGAAAGCCTTCCTCTCTTATTTATACTTCCATGTAGCTTCCTCAAGGGGTTACCTTGTAGCCAACTTAACCCACTTTCCTCATTTTAGGGCTAACCCACTTCTAACTCACTTTGCTACAAATATTAAATTCTCGACTTCTAGTTGCAACTAAATTATTATTTAATTAATTTCTTTTATAATCACTTTGACTTATCCATAAATAGTAAACTCACCGCTTCTTGTTGCAACCACTTTGACCACTTTATTATTTAAATACTTTATCTTTACTCACAACTTCTTGTTGCAACTAATTTTTATATAATTAGTCAATTCATAACTTATTTTCCCTTAACTAACTTCTTGTTGCAACCACTTTATTATTTATTTTTTTTCTTGATGCAACAACTATACCCATGATTAACTCCTAGTAACCATCAATTTGACTAGTACACTTCTTCTAGGATCTTCTAGAATAATTGACTTATTTGACCTTCTAGGGGCTTCTAGATAACTCATGAGGGTTCTCCAACTTCATATGGCCATAACTCTCTAACTGTGAGGAGTTATGTGATGTTCCACATATCATCGGAAATGGTATGACATGTACTATCCATATATAATAATATTACCTGCAAATACATTAAACTTCATACAATTATACATCAATCAAACTGAAGTCACTTAATCATACTATTGGGGCTACCAGAATTTTCTAACAAACATGCTTCAAGGGTTTCCATCAATGACTACCAACCCAATTAATAAACAACCACTCATGCAGATTTTGTTTATAAAAAAATGTTATACAAAGGAAAATATTTTAGAAACACAAAAATACAGTGAAACTCAATTTCTATTAATGAAAAAAAATAGCAGAACATTGTAGAACCCAAATTGGATATAATGAAGCAACTTACCTCTTAAGAGAAATAGATGTTGGATATGTTTTATTCTTAAAGGATATCCTTCACCTTGTTTATATATGAAAGAGTAAGAATTGAAAATGTCCCATGATGCATGTGGGGTATATTGATATAAGCTTAAAATATTCCATAGGAATGTAATATAGTAGGACTTCCCTAGAGGTCACCCATCCTAGTTCTTCTCTATCCCAAACATGATTAACTCAAGAGTTGTAATGGGATTTGGTGCATCAAAATTGTCGGAATTACATTTCATTACAAATGGATATGGAAAAGGCACATGTTCAATTTGCATGCAAGAAGGTAGACCATTGGCCTTTCCCAGCAAACAACCTAGTGACCGACACTTCGACAAGTCCACCTATAGAAAATAAATGTCATCCATTCTGTACAATGTGGATATTTGGAATCCTTACTTGCTTGGGCATGGTTTCCATACTAAAATTGATCATCGTAGTCTTAACTACCTTTTGGAGAAAAGTATTTCATCATCGAAATCACAAAAATGGGTTAGCAAAATGTTAGGCTTTTATTATGAGATTATTTACAAGATGGGAAAGGAGAATGCGATAGTTGATTCTCCCTATAGAAAATATGAAGAGGAATGATCCCTCTTTTCACTGTCCTTCATTTTGGTTGATTGATTGAATGAAGTTTGCAATGAATGGTTCATTGATCCCAAGATGTTGAATCTAATCCAATAACTTCCACATGATTCTAGTTCATCTACTCGATAAACTTGGCATAATGATGATCTATGCTATAAAGGGTATTTTTATTTGATCAAGCAGTCTTATTTTAAATCCACTTTGTTATTTGAAATCCATGCATCACCAAGAAAATGTCATTTTGTCTTTCATCAAAACATATGAATGGATCAAACATTGCTTCTTTTGGGAAGGCATGAATGTAATATTTTCCAATGACACAAGGGAGAAATAGTGAAGACCTCAAGTCAACTATAGGCTTTACTTATTTTTCCTATTGTATAGACATATATTTCTATGGACTTCATAGTGTGGTTTCCCAATCTGGCAATAAATCAATGATTATGGTTGTGGTCATTCAACTTTCCAAATATTATCATGTGTGTTCCCTCCAACACCCCTTTAAATCTTTCATGGTTCTCAAGTATTAATATATGATATTTTCAAACTACATGGTATGACACAATCTATTGTCATAGACTATGACCCCACTTTCACTAGTAAATTGTAGTAATAATTGTTTAATCTATAGAGAACCTAATTGAATATTAGCATTTCCTATCACACCAGAGGCATGTTTTAGGTTCTTCACTTCAAAATGACAGTCTCAATGTATTTTGCGTTTACCGCTAGTTGAATGGTGGTACGATACAACTTATCACGGTGCCACTTAGATGACCCCATTTGAGGTGATCTATGACCTAAATCCCCCATTTGTATTATCTTACCTAACAAGTGAATTGAACATACAATAGGTTGAAAAAAGACGTACAAATTAGGATTTCATTTTTTGCACTCTTAAAGATAATCTATTCATGGATATAGATCATATGAAGTAATAGGATAATCAAAATTACTTTAAACGCCATTTTGAAGAATGGGATTAGGTATTCCTTCATCTACAACCATATAGGAATACTTCCCTCAAATACGACCATGACTAGAAGACTTATGCAAAGTTTTATGGCCCCTATATGATCCTCAAGCTTATTGGGTTGATGGCTTAAAAATTAGCACTTCCAAGCCACTCTAAGATCAATCTAGTCTTTCATGTATCTTGCTTAAGTAAAGTTGTTGGATACACTTGTCGTGTTCAAAATATTTTTCCTGAAATGGATGAGGAACCTCCCATTTTATTGCAGCCAAATGTCATCCCCGAAAAATGAAAGCATTATCTCTGGTAGTGCACAATTTGGGATGTTTTAATACAATGGAAAGATATGTAGGTAGAGGATGCCACATGGGAACAAAAATCCATTATGTATCACTTTTCACATCTCAATCCTTGAGAACAAGACTTATTTTTAATGAGGATGGAATCTTAGGTTCCTAACCTTCTTAACCCCCTAATTAGATAGACGATTATTTATTTCTATCTATGGAGGTCATCATTAATAAATAAGGTCTACGTAGTAGTGTGAACACAATTATTGTAAGAAGGATTATTGGAAGGTGCCACCTAGTATAAAAGTTCCTTCTAAATAATGTTCTTAGGGGATATAACTTACTACTATAAATATGTATAATCATTGTAAAAAGTGTCTTGGAAATCATTTGTAGTCTAATTTCTACTATATTGGAGGCTTCCCCCTCGAAAAGGAAAGTGAACATTGTTTCCATATCACTAAAGGTATAATATTTTGGTTCATATTGTCCATTGTGCATGAAATTCTATTTTTTTCTATAATATATATAAGTGATATCTATGATTTATGCTTTTAATATTTCTATTTGGTAGATTACACATAAGAATGCTAAAAAATGCAAGATAGTAAAATAGTTGAAATGATTATGCACTAATGTGCATGTTGAGACATATCATGTGTTAGATTGTATATATACATGTTTGAACCTATATTATGATTCATATTGACTAAGAGTAATATGTTGATATTGATGCCATAAGTATGGCATGATGATTAAAATTGATTGATGTGGTTTTATAATGAGGAATGGTTGAGAACATGGTTGAATATGTTGATGATATTATTGCCTATGACAATCAAACTCATGATAAAAAAGTAGAGACAAAAGGATTCTTATCAAAAGTATTGTGAAAGGATTATGTAAGCATTCATAAGACAACAATTGATTATTTAACATTATATATGTTTATGGTATCCATACAAGTATGAAATTGGTCATGCCAATGTTGATGAATGTTGAAAAGGAATTGGGAAACAATTTCTTTCATCGGGATTTAATATCATAAGTTGGTATCTTTATGTTTATTGATTTAATTTATGTGAGGAATACTCAGGAGAGGTATGGTATAGGAAGGAATCATTTGGAATATAAAGAATGTTAGAATATATTGATGTATTCATATGGAATAGAATTCCATGTTATTTTGTGTTGGTTATGAGGTAACGACCAAGGAAATTCAAGACTTTGAATCATTTTGTGAAAGTGAATTCCATATGAGATGGATATGTGTAAGGACGTTGTGTTTTTTTATCAAGGAAATATATAATGCTACATAAGTATCCAAGTATCCAATGGCCTCTCTAATTAAATTGGTTTTCTAGACTATAACATTTTTTCCAACACTAAAGAGCACATAGATAAGGTATGCATGGTGTTGTGTTTGTTCTAAGGATGAAGTTGTCTAAATGTACAAATAAGTATTGGGGAGGTAGTTGTATGATGTGCGAAGTTGTTGTCTAAGCCATTCATCTCATTATGTTGTAATTCATGACATTAGAATATGATAATCTTTGTTATGTAAGAGTGCATAACATAACATTAAATAAATAGTGAAATAATGAAATATAATTGAAGTGTTCAAGTTGTGACTATGTCTACTTGGATGTTGGAACATATGTTATATTACATCCCGTGAATGCGTCATTGTATTATTTCTCATTATAGATAATATGCTAAAAAAATAAAAGTGATTGAATTATTTGCATGTTATAATTCTAAGATCATTTCATGGGCTTTTGTGGATGTGGCAATGAAAGTATTGTATGAATAAGCTGTCATTTTGTTGTTTGACTACATGAGATATCTATTGGGAGAAAATTTAGAAATGATATGTCTTGGATATGCCAATTAATTTATTCCATATCAAAGAAAGA
This sequence comes from Picea glauca, assembly GCA_000966675.3. Classification (NCBI taxonomy): domain Eukaryota; kingdom Viridiplantae; phylum Streptophyta; class Pinopsida; order Pinales; family Pinaceae; genus Picea; species Picea glauca. Next base: position 577,272 of record JZKD02S1312533.1, read on the forward strand.
TTCTTTCGTACAAATTGGAAGCTAAGTACTATGTGGAACCCCTTATATTATTTTAAATTTGATTACTATACTAATTTACTCCAAAGTTAGTTAATATATAAAGAGATAAATCATAATCCTTTTATATTTATGAAATTAGTGGTTGGTGTATCTACCTAGTAAGGACTAATGACATCTATTTTAAGATAGAAAGAATGGGGAGAAGGATATTGTGATAAAACTAGAACCTTATGATATACCTTGATTTACATAAGTTACTATTTGATTAGACAATACTAGTGCAATGATATAGCAGTAATACTCTATAAATTGGTTCTCTTCTTGCATGTAAAAAGTATTGATAAATGATGTATCACTTGAAGGACTGCTTATCGAGGAATGGGATGCCTAATCCTATAAGGGAAAGTTTCTACAAGGAATAGGCAACTTCAATTGGTCTACAATCATAGATTCATGTTACATGTTTCCTAGGGTCAATTAGGGTGTGTCAGAGAAGACAATGAGCCACGAAGTATAAAAATATCCATACATATGATCATTGAGATTATTGTATAATTTTTATTATGTTATGATTACATATGATTCAAATGTGAATTAAATTTTTTCCCATGGATAGGATAATTATCGCATAAAAGTGATTGTAACACGCATATTTTCTTGATGGTCTATATAGGTTCAATTGGAGAATAAGGAGATTGTTTTATTATTGGAAAATGGAACATCGAGAATGACGATATTTTAGGGGGATGTGATAAACAATATGAAGAAATAATAATAATAATAATAATAATAATAACAAGAACAATAACAATAAAAATAAAAATAACAATAATAATAATATAGTGAAGTTGGCAAATTGTGGTTAGACATACTTGTATGTGGGTATATATGTTTGATTGCACTGTGTAAATACATGTCTATGCTATATTTTTTAATTTAATCTGTTCACAATAGAAGAGATGGAATTATTAGTATCTCAGAATTTTGATATCATTTCATATCTTGTTTTGGATGTTGCAATGAAAGGATTGTATTCATAGATAGACTTTTTTTCTTTGACTACATGCAAACTCTCTCGAACAAATAAAATTAAAAAAGGAAATGTTTTCGATATGAAAGTGAAATAATCCATAATAAAATATGGATTATTTCTTCCAAAAGTTGAAAGATAGGTATTACATGGAACTTCCTATATTATTTGAAATCTAATTTCTATAATAACTTATTCAAAAGTTATGTGGAAGATAAAGTTTGATAACTCATAATATGTGTATGTCTATGACACACATCGGATGGTGAATCTACATAGTAAGGACAAGTTATGTTGTTGTAAATTCAAAAGCATGCATAGAAACATACCATGATGGGATTTGAATGTTATGATATGCACTGATCACCATAAAATATAGATTGATTAGAGTTTAAGCCTTGGTAAATGATGGATTACTCGAAGGATTGTTTAAAATATAGATTGATCTGAAAATAGAAGGATGACTTGGTATGATATGAAAGCACCCTCTACTTCATTGAAATAAAACTTTACAGGACCTTGCTTCATGTGTTTAAAATATGCAAGATAGTTTATGTGCCAAATTTATGTATTTTCTTATAAATGCTTATGTGTGAGGATATGTTATTTTAAATGGATTATTATGTAATTTCAATAAATACATAGCAACATAACTTGCAGCAAATAAACCATCAAACTCACAACAAGAACAAGATGATAAAGGAGTTCACCCCTCTCTGGGCTACATCTCCTTGAGCCTCCATCAATGGACTTGGCTCTCTGGGATTAATTTGTCAAAACTTCTTTTACAATCTACTACTCAAATCCAATGGAAATATTGGCTGTACCATTAGGATCATAATACATAAAAACCCCAAAAATTACTAATAGAACTATGATAACGGATCATGGCTCATCCGGGCATGACCTCTTCTACATGTGGTCGTAAGCATCACTGAGATTCAATTTGGAAACAATGCCTATAAAAGTCCTCAAAATCCTCTGAAACGTGTCCCAATGTGTTCAGAGCATAAAAATTAGCCAAAAATGTCTATTCAGTCACAGAAAACAAACTTGGACTCACCAAAACAAGACCTCAATCAATGAGGGCTTCAAGCTCCCTGGAGCTCTATGAAACTTCAATGGTTAAAAACCTACAAAATAAGTCTTCAAATGGTTTTGAAAACAATTCCAATGGATTCAGAACATCCAAAAACCCCTAGCTGGGCTTTTACGGCACCTCATTCAGCCAAAAAATGAAGAAGATGGGCCTCCTGCCATTCTCTTCCTTCAAGCTTGTTGTCTCTGGTTCGTCAAAATGCACCTCCTGTACGTTTAACCAAGAACACGCTCCAAAACGCATGCTTAAACCCAACACCGGTGCGCAACCGCATAACAGTGCCAAATTTCGAACAGTTAGGGCGCGCCCAGCCCCTAACCGCCAAGGTCGAGGTCACATGGGTAAGCACCTGAAACCATGGGCTAAACATTTCCAAGGGAAAATATATACATGACAAGTGGCAGCATACGACTTGTATAACCATTTTAAAAACCAATTCAACTCCCGCCAAAACTCCGAATCCATTTTCCAAACGCACATTGGTGGTCATATTGAATTCACATGTGACTAGGGGTCGGACTCCATTTAAATATTGCGCACTCAACCGCATATCCACCGATTATATGAAATACGTAATATAACCGTGGGATTTGTAATTGTTTGAAACATGCGTGCAAATGTGGAGTTGGTCATATGGATTGTTAATACAATCGCGGGCTGGGGCTAAGCCCCAACCCGACCCCCCGCCATTTTAAACTTTAATTAAATTCAAATATAATAAAGACCATATGGATTACAAGGACCACCGTGTGGACTAGTGGTATCCCACACACTACCAAAGCACTGCCAAAGGGGGAGGTCCGGGGTTCGATCCCCACGGACTCCATAATATTTTGAACAAACAACCAATGCCATGGTGCCACGTGGCACCTCATAATTTGCCAAAACCCTGCTACGTGTCACAACATGATTCATCCAACTGTCAACCAATCTGAAACTGCCACATCAGCATGTGCCAACTCATCTCTACCATGTCACCTCTGCCACATCAGCGTATGACCTCTTCCACGTCAGCCTGTACGGACTGTATGGACTGCACAATCAGCACAATTTTTTTTACCTGTTTGGCGATTCGAACAGATCTCGATATATCTCGCTCCTGATTTTCGTTTGAAACCAAACGAGTTATGCTGGGTTCGTGATGAGGGCTATGCTCTCGTTTGTTTTGAGGCAATTTCGAGAACTTTGATTTTCGAGCTAAAATTTGACCCCTGGTCCATAATTTGATCACGCCTTCCCACTGAAATGATTTTGGACCCACAAATGATTATGATTATCTATCTGAGCTTCAATACTCTTCTTTTTTCAAGTTCTATCAACTGATTCTACTTGAAAAGTCTTTTCGACAATCACCTGGATACCTTGACATGCCTTGCACTGCAACTGACTATGTCCCTCAACCATTGTTCTTTGGTTGCTGCTGACCTACTGTTCTCTTTGTGCTTGGAAGATTGCCAACCTTCCCACTGAGAATCAAGTCCCTCTTGTGAACTCTTTGGCATCAACGTAATCCACTCTCCAATGGATGCAAAAAATTTCCTGCGACATCTTATCACAAGCCAATAAAACCATCAATCTTGAAAACAAATTTATACAAGACCGAAAATGATGCCAACAAAGTCTTTTTCTCTTCAAAAAAACTGTCGCATCTTGTACTTCATCAAAGAACATGGTGTTTTCCTGCATCTTGGTGTACTCAAAATCAACTTATAAACCAACAAACACCATCGACTAAACACAAGTCAAAAAACATGATCAACACACATAGTCGTCAAGACAACATCGTCACTAGTCGAAACTCATTTGAAACATATTGACCGTCCCAAAATGACAAGTCGACATACATGATACACAATCATGTTACAATCATGAATCATTCATGATGAACTATCACCAGGTTCACTGCTTACACATACACAAAAACAAATGCATGTGCATGACTCTTCAACTCTCCTTCCAGTACAAACATAAGTACATAAACCTAGTAACATGTGGATGCATAAGATCTAAATATAAAAAAGATATATGGTTGTAACAAGTGAACATCATATCCATCTTTTACATCCTCCTGGTGACGTTGTGCAACAAACAAGAATGCCTTCGAATGAATTGCATTCACATGAAACTTGCATCATACAAGTTATGATAAACTACTGCAACTTTTCATACTCTCAAGATAAATGCACACATAATGCTGAAAAGTGCATTTACAACAGAAAATGCAAGCCTTACTTGCTCAGGAAATCCAACCATTTCTTACCAAGCCAACTCAACGGTGACTTTTTCTGCTGAAAATCGTCCTCTTGTGAATCATGTTGACACACATCGATGATGGAATCTCCTCGTCCATTCTTTCTAATCTCTTTATCCATCTTCTTCTTATGTTGTGGATGAGTGGTTGGATACAATGTCCAACATTGGTCAATGAGATAACCCCTCTTCTGACAATGAGTGAAAATCTTTTGCATCCTCTTTTCACGTTGTCTTTGCTTGTAAAGTTTCCTGAAAGTGGCCAATCTTTTCCAACATTTTGAAACATGATGGTTATATAAACCACAATATGTACATGGATTCTTTCTTCCATTTTTACATACAATATTAACATAATCAAAAGCGACTGAATGATAAGTAGAATTATACCTTGAACATTCACCTTTATCGCCTCTTTGAGGAGGTGAATTTGAATCATTACAAGCTCTCCTTTGAGGACCAACAATAGTGTTCTTGTCCTCATCGTTGTCACAACTCTCTCATTTCACACATTTTCATTCATATTGAACACAAGCCTTGCATGCTGGAGGGATTGAACTGTCAACAAAAGTTCTTGAACTTTCACCTTTAAAGCCTTCTTGAAGAGGTGAACTTGAAACAAAATTTGTTCTTGGAACTTTTTCCCTTGTCTCCTCAACTTTGGAATTTCCTCCATTTCTTCGTTCATATCCAAGACCATAATACTTAGGTCTTTATTCAACAACAATAGGCTCAACAATGCCTTGTGCATGCTTGCCTAAACCTCTACCTTCATATCCAATTTTTAACAATAACTTGGACCCTATTCCTCTTGTGTGATTTTCAAAAAGACCAAAACATTCATCTTGAGAGGAATTTGAAGATAAACTAACATTACATACCTTATGTTCATGCATGTACTTGGTAAGGGTTTCCTTTGCTTCATGGAGTTGAGTCTCCATCTCATGCAACTTTTCAAGAAGCTGGCCTTTCTCCTCCTTCATGGCCATCAACTTCTCTTCAAGGGAAATGCTCTCCTTTCTATATTCACACATCTCTTTCATCAAATCTCTCATGGTTAGTAACTCCTTCAACATCTCTTTTTCAAATAACTTAGATAATGAAGATGTATGAGAACTACCAATGTTTGAAGCTTCCTCCATCCTTGCAAGATATCAAACTTCAACACAAAACTTGCACAAATACCAACAACTAAATCTCAAGCTATCAATGGCAAACACATGAGAAAAACAAACTATGCTCTGATACCACCTGATCTGAAAATAGAAGGATGAATTGTTATGCTATGCAAGCACCCTCTACTTCATTGAAATAAAACTTTACAGGACCTTGCTTCATGTGTTTAAAATATTCAAGATAGTTTATGTGCCAAATTTATGTATCTTCTTGTAAATTATTATGTGTGAGGATACATTCTTTTAAATGGATAAATATGTACTTTCAATAAATACACAACAACATAACTTGCAGCAAATAAACCATCAAACTCACAACAAGAACACGATGATAAAGGAGTTCACCCCTCTCTGGGCTACATCTCCTTGAGCCTCCATCAATGGACTTGGCCATCTGGGATTAATTTGTCAAAAATTCTTTTACAAGCTCCTGCTCAACTCCAATGGAAATATTGGTTGTACCATTGGGATCAGAAAACATAAAAACCCCAAAAATGACTAATAGAACTCTGAAAAACGAATCATGGCTCATCTGGGCATGACCTCTTCTACATGTGGCCGTAAGCTTCACTGAGCTTCTCTTTGGAAAAAAAACCTGTAAAAGTCCTCAAAAGCCTCTGAAACTTGTCCCAATGTGTTCAGAGCATAACAATTAGCCAAAAATGACTATTCAGTCACAAAAAACAAACTTGGACTCACCAAAACAAGACCTCAATCAATGAGGGCTTCAAGCTCCCTGGAGCTCTTTGAAACTTAAATGGTTAAAAAAATGCAAAATAAGTCTTCAAATGGTTTTGAAAACAATGCCAATGGATTCAAAACATCCAAAAACCCCTAGCTGGGCTTTTACAACACCTCATTCGGCCAAAAAATGAAGAAGATAGGCCTCCTGCCATTCTCTTCCTTCAAGCTTGCTATCTCTAGTTCACCAAAGTGCACCTCCTGTACGTTTAACCAAGAACATGCTCCAAAATGTGTGCTTAAACCCAGGACCAGTGTTCAACCGCATAATGGTGCAAATTGTCGAACAATTAGGGCACGCCCAACCCCTAACCACCAAGGCCGAGGTCACATGGGTAAGCACCCGAAACCATGGGCTAAACATTTCCAAGGGAGAATAGATACATGACAAGTGGTAGCGTACGACTTGTATAACCATTTTAAAAACCAATTCAACTCCCACCAAAACTCCAAATCCATTTTCCAAATGCGCATTGGTGGTCATATTGAATTCACAGGTGACTAGGGTTCAAACTCCATTTAAATGGTGCGCACTCAACCGCATATCCACCGATTATATGAAATACGTAATACAATCGCGAGCTTTGTAATTGTTTGAAACATGCGCACAAATGTGGAGTTGGTCATATGGATTGTTAATACAACCGCGGGCTGGGGCTAAGCCCCAGCCTGACCCCCCGCCATTTTAAACTTTAATTAAATTCAAATATAATAAAGACCATATGGCTTACAAGGACCACTGTGTGGGCTAGTGGTAGCCCACACACTACCAAAGCTCTACCAAAGGGGGAGGTCTAGGGTTCAATCCCCACAGACTCCATAATATTTTGAACAAACAACCAATGCCATGGTGCCACATGGAACCTCATAATTTTCGAAAAGCATGCCACGTGTCACAACATGATTCATCCAACTGTCAGCCAATCTGAAACTGCCACGTCAGCATGTGCCAACTCATCTCTGGCACGTCACCTCTACCACATCAGCATACGACCTCTGCCACGTCAGCCTATACGGACTGTATGGACTTCACAGTCAACACAATTTTTTTTACCTGTTTGGCGATTCAAACAAATCGTGATATCTCCCGTTCCTAATGTCTGTTTGAACCCAAATGAGTTGTGTTGGGTTCATGACAACGAAAGCTACTCTCTCGTTCATTTTGAGGCAATTCCGAGAACTTTGATTTTTGAGCTAAAATTTGATCCCTGGTCTATATTTTGATCATAGATTGATTAGAGTTTAAGCCTTGGTAAATGATGGATTACTCGAAGGATTGTTTAACAGTGTAGAAGATGCTTAATCTTGGAAGGGTTACTGGCCAAAAGATAAATTCATATAGATAAGTATTGGGATAATTTACATAATTACCTTTTATTATGAAGACATACGATTGTAATTTGAATCTGGAAAATTCCTATCGATGGGATATCCTATACATAATTCATAATATATATATAGATATTCATATAGATATTTATATATGCAAATTTTTACATCAAAATAATTGAGAATTCCGCAACTTAATGACTTGCATAGTAATTCCAACCAACAAATCTTGTACCCATCAATCTGTACATACGAAGAAATGGGGTTTGGAATTCATTGGATATGACTAAATTTCGCTCATGGGCTAATTTTCCATGGTTTTGCCCAAAAAAGATTCACTATTCTAAAAATGATTCACCCAAATTCTATAGGATAAAATTATTTTACCTTAAAAATCCCCCAAATTTTATACAAACTATATAAAATCCTTAGAAATTTGAATATTTTTACAAAAATATCGCCAAACATTTATATTTGGCATATGAAGGATTAGTAATATTCGTCAATGTTTCTACATTTTAAAATAAATTCCCATACATAAAATCTTCCTTGGCCCTAGTGTTGTGTCTCCGTGAACTTCAGCTACCAAAATGGAGTCCTTGTACACTTATGTACAAATGTGCATTCATTGCTCTTCCAAATTTATAAAAATTTACATGTACTCCTCCTACATGGCCTCCTCGTGCTCCCACATGGCATCTTCAGGACCATAGCACGTCCATTGGAACTTTACCAGTCTAATGGATTTGTTCCTAAGAAATTTTAATTTTTGGTCCAAGATGTGCCATGGCTCCACCATAAATTCCCCTTCATGTTCCATTGGGATCATAGTCAAAGAAATTACATATTTAGGATCAAGTGCATACTTATTTAATAAAGAAACATGCAACATGTTATGAATTCTCATGGATTCAGGTAATGCAATCATGTATGCAACTAAGATTATACTCTCTATGAATTCAAATGGACCATAGCATCTTGTTTCCATCTTTGGGAAACTTTCCAATACCAACAAGCTCTTCTTGGCCTTAACTTTTAAAAACACATGCTCTCCCACTTTGAATTCCCTATTTGTTCTTCCTTTATTAGATTAACAAATTTTTTTTCCTCTGCAATCTTAAATTCTTCCTAGTCTTTACCATCTTATCTTCTAGTTCCCTTAACAATTCTTTCCCAAGAACATATTTGTATGGTTATACAATCTCACCGTTATGTTGAATTTTCTACCATTCAAGGCATCAAATAGGATCATCTTCAATGATTCATAATACCCATTCTTTTAAGCAAATTCGACTAAATGTAGATAGTCCTCCCAACTATAAGGCATGCCCATTACATAATTTTGAATAGATATTCAGTTTTTCATTTAATCCTCTATGTTTACCTATTTGAATCTAGGTGATATGTTGTACTTAAATTAAAATTAGTTGTAAATCCCTTCCAAAAATTGGAAATGAAATTGGGATATCTATATGATATTATTTCCTTAGGCACACCATTTAACCTAATTATTCATTTCATGTAAATATTTGCAATATTAGCTACCCTGTGAGTTATTTTCACTTAGATTAAATGTGCAACCTTTGTAAGTTTGTCCAGCACTACCATGATGGAATCATGATGTCGTGATGTCATGTGTAGCTTGGTAATAAGATATATAGCAACCACTTTACATTTCCATTCTAGAATCGGAAAAGGATATCTCACGAGATGCATGTGCTCAGCCTTTACCTTCCAACATTCCATGCATCTGGTTGTGTAATTAGAAACATATATCTTCATACTGGGCCAAAAATGCTAGCCTATTATAATTGAAATATTTTTTTGGTGCCTTGGGTGTCCGATGTATGGTACATTGTGCATCTCTTTTAGAACTAAATTTATAATTTTTTGATAATTTACAACATAAAATATATTCCTAAACAAGAGGATCCCATCCTCTTCTAGATTGTAATATTTGTATTTCTATTGCACATTATTCTACTATAAGTCTTCTTTAACTTGTACATAATGTTGGGGTTTTGTTACAACCTCTAAAATTTTGTCTTTTAAATTTGTCCTACAAATACTAATCATCATATCATGCATTTTATGCACCATTATGTTGATTGCATCAACCACTCTATTATATTTTCCCTTGATGTGCTTGATCTCAAAGTCATATTCACTAAGAAATGAAATTGAGATATCTATATGACATTATTTCCTTAGGCACACCATCTAACCTAATTATTTATTTCATGTAAATATTTTCAATATTAGCTACCTCGTGAGTTATTTTCACCAAGATGAAATGTGCAACCTTTGTAAGTTTTTCCACCACTACCATCATGGAATCGTGATGTCATGATGTCATGTGTATCTTGGTAATAAAATATATAGTAACCACCTCTCATTTCCATTCCATAATGGTAAAAGGCTATCTCATGGGATGCCTGTGCTTATCCTTTACCTTCCAACATTTCATGCATCTAGTTGTGTAATCAACAACATATATCTTCATACTGGGCCAAAAATATTAGCCTATTATAATTGAAATAGTTTTTCGGTGCCTTGGGTGTCCGATGTATGGTACATTGTGCATCTCTTTTAGAACTAAATTTCTAAATTTTTTAGAATTGAGAACATAAACTATATTCCTAAAAAAGAGGATCTCATCCTCTTATAGATTGTAATATTTGTATTTCTATTGCACATTATTCTACTATAAGTCTTCTTTAACTTGCACATAATGTTGGGTTGTTGTTACAACCTATAAAAAATTTCTTTTAAATTTGTCCTGCACATACTAATCATCGTATCATGCATTTTATGCATCATTATGTTGATTTCATCAACCATTCTATTATCTTTTCCCTTGATTTGCTTGATTTCAAATTCATATTCGCTAAGAAATTATGGCCATGTAGTTTTTATGGAATTTAGTGTTGGTTGTTCAAACAACTGTTTTAGACCACTATGATCTGTCTTCAACACAAATTTTCTTCCCGTAAGATATTTCCTCAAAAATTTTAAGGCATGAAGTATGGCCTCTGAATCTAAGTAATGAGTAGCATAGTTTATTTTGTGTTCCTTAATCTTCCTTGACTCATAACATATGAAACTCCCATTTTGTGTAAGGAATCCCCCAATCCCTTCCTTACATGTATATGAGTACACAACAAAATCATCATATGGATCTAAAATCTTTAGAATAGGTGCACTCATTAGTAATTCCTTCAAGTGTTGGAAAGTCTCCTCATATTTTGCAGTCTCCGCAAATTTTGTTCCCTTCTTCTGTAGTGAGTTGATTAGATGTGTGACCATGGGGAAACCTTCAATGAATATTTGATAATATTCATATAATACAATAAATAATCTCACTTATAATCATTCTTTTTCACTGGCCAACTTTTGATTTCTTCTATCTTCTCAAGGTCCACTACTATGCCCTCCTCTAAGATGATGTGGCCCAAATAATGGGTTTTTCTTTGATAGAAAGTGCACTTTCTTAAGTTGGATTAAAATTGGTTTTGTATAAACATATGTAGAAAAATCCTTGATTATTTCTCATGCTCATACTCTATCTTGGAGTAGATAAGGATATCATCCAATATTACGATGACAAATTTGTCCAGGTAATCTATGAACACTCAATTTATTAGACACATTAAAGTAGTTGGAGAATTTTTCAACTCAAATGGAACCACTACAAACTCATAATTTCCATAAATTGTGTTGGACCTCATAAATAACACATTTTATGATGTCATTTAGTCATTACTCATTTACTTTACCATTTCATCATCATTCCCTTCATCACTCATATTTCTGCATTTGACCGTTTCTACCCTATATGAGTTTCACGTTGCATATTTACACTAAAATTGTTGATTTCCCATGTTTTGATTATTACTTAGGATCTATATTGTTATTTCCTAACTTATTTATGAAATTCATTAGTTGTTGGCAATTGTAACATCTTGCTCTTGTGCACACTAAGAGAACTTATTCTTTGAGGACACTTTCTTGCAAGTGATCTGGATTATTATACTAGTGGGCATTTGATTATCATTATGAGGCATTATGGATATGATGACATGTTATTTTACTGTATTGACATAGACAGATGCTATTGACTCAATTCTCCTGAGTGTGCAGGATTTGGACCTCAAGGATGCTGAGGCATCGATGAAACCCGTGGACTCTAGATCGAGTTAGGGTATTAAGAACCAAATATCAATATAGCATAGAAAAACCTCAGAATAAGTAAACAACGCCTTAAAAAAGAGATAAATTCAGATAATAAGCCTCTTCGAGGGGGCAACCTCCTTATGCCCATATAAATGTACAATTACCAGATGATTCAAAATGAAAATGTCTCCTTGGTATATATAGGAGACTAGGAGGTATAATTACAACTAATGGCCTAAAACCAACATAAATAAAATAACATTACTAATATAATATGCCCCGATTAAGGGGTAATGAGCCACTATTTAGGGCTTAACATGCCCCTCCCCTTGAGACAAGTTTTGTCTGCAACGCTTGAGTAACTATGGATGCTTCTCTATAAAAGACTCATCTTCCCAAGTGGAATCTTAAGCCGATAGTTTCCTCCATTTAATGAGATGCTCTGAAATGGATCTATTCCTTAGCTGGACAGTTCTTGTGTCAATGATGGCTTCAGGCTCCAATATTATTTTTCCTTCCTCGTCAAGTTCTGGAAATATAGTTTGAACTGGGATCTTGTCACCTATAACCTTCTTTAAGCATGAAACATGGAAAACTAG
>JZKD02S1312533.1:592845-610631 GCA_000966675.3 Picea glauca
TAGGTGAATATCATGATCATGATTTCGAGTGGGTGGAATACCTTTGGGAATATCTTAAAATACTTTGGAATGCTTATCAATGATCCCTTGGAGATCTAGAGGAATAGATGGCTTATATATTTGAACATCTAGTGAGCATAGTTGTGCAATAACACCATGATGCCCCTTTTTCAATACTTTTTTCATGCCATTAGAGCTTATCACCTTCCCAGGATTCCCTGCGAAACCTCTTAACTCAATTTATTTTCCTTCCAATGAACATTTTATCAAAAGTTCTTGAAAATTAAAAGCAATTATTCCTAATGATTGTAACCATTGGATTCCTAGTACAACATCAACACCAGCCATGGCTATAGAAAGCATTTGACTATTCATTACATATTCCCCCATAGTAAGATTGATCTTGTTGCATTTTCCCGAGCAATTGATAGTTCCTCCATCTACAATCATTACTTGAAACTCTAGTGTTGGATATACAAAGCAACTGAGATCTTTGGCTAATTTATAGTGAATGAAATTATGAGTACTGCCAGAATCAATTAGGACTATTACCTTTTTCTTTTTGAGATATCCTTAGATATTAAGGGTTTGAGGAGTGCTAATTCCAGCCAATGCATTACACGATATCGTGGGACTCAAGTCTTCAGATGAAATTGATTCTATGTTTTCATCTTGAGATGGTTCTTGTTCATGTTCATGTTCATGTTCTTCTTCCTCTTCACAATCTATGTAGAATAATTTCTTCTCACCACACTTATGTACCTTACTGTACTTGCTGTCACAATTAAAGCATAAACCCTTTCCTTTTATTTCCTCCAATTGTTGAGGTGTCAACCTTGTAGGTTGAGGTGTTTTAGAAGAAGGATAATTATTCTCTCTATAGATGTTAGGATTGGTCCTTCTAGTAGCAATAGCCATATTTTTAATTTCAACATTTATTGACACCCTAAATGCATTCTCCAATGATTTGGATTCCCAAAGGAAAACCTCATGTTGAATGTTATCTCTTACAGTTCCTATGAATACATCAATCAAGTTCTCATATGGAATATATGTTACCTTTATATTCAATCTTTGGAAGTTCTCAATGTTCTCTATAACTAAACCCTTTTGCTTGAGATTTATAAATTGGCTAAAGAAGGTTTGGTTTTCCAGTGGGTAACCATTACAAGACACAAGAAAATAAGGGTCATAGGAAGACAAATAAGGACACCGAAAAATTGTGTGATTTCCACAAAAGCCCCTAGAACAACACCAATGAATGTCTCTCAAAACAGTCATTGGTGGACGAGATCAAAGACAAGGAGCTGAACCCTGATTCATACACTTATTTTGAAAATATTGGTAAAGGATAGATCATTGACGTAGACTCCACTGCTATTGTTGTGACTGCAAAAATTCAACCAAAACAACCAACAGATCCTGAAGAGGGGGAGCGCCTTTTTCATTCAGAGATGTGGGTGAAGGGAACCCCGCTGCATTTCATTCTTGATAGCGGAAGCCAGAAAAACCTCATCTCAGCAGAGGTCGTCAAACAGTTAGGATTGTCGACAACACCACACCCACAGCCATACAACATTGGGTGGCTTTGGCAAGGATGAGATCTCTGTGTCAGCCAACAATGTCAATTTTCATACGACATCCAACTGTTCAAGGATGAGGTATTATGTGATGTTTCCCCACTGGATGTCTCTGATGTTCTCTAGGGTCAACCATATATGTGGAGACACCATGTTGTTTGTGAGTCTTGACCCCGTAGTGTCATTGTTACTTTTGGGGGTCATCTCTACAGAATACCAGAGGTAGTTCCAACTATCGTTCCACCTAAAAAGTGTCGCAAGGTAGTATCTCATACTGCAAAATTTAGCTTCTTCACAATCTGTTCAAAAGGGGAATAAAAGGACACTACAACCGCTACAGCCTCGCCCCCTGCACCTTCTATCAAACAGAAGCAGGTCGAAAAGGCTGCATCAAAGCACAAAGATTCCTTCTACACACCTTCCTCTCATGTATCTTGAATTTTTGAACAGACTCATATTCAATAGGTCCATGACAAACTTCCACAAACTAAGCAGCATGACGTCTCCAACAATACAAGCATCTCACCAAGATAAAGATCCAACAAATGATTTTCCCTCTCCCCCGGGAACTCAACACAATGGAGACCATTTCTTCCTAATGATGGAGGATTGATCCAGGTGGATATCGGTGGCCACCCACCTTTTCCAACTGGCTCAAAATAGTTTTCTGGCAATTTTGGCAATTTACTATTTTTAGCAGGTTTTAACTTTTGGGGCCATTTTAAGGGACCAAATGAAGGTTTTTAGGGATATAGGTTCTAAAAGATATTAAAAGGAATTATTGATCCCAAAAAATGAATATCCTCAACGATACCTTTCCAACGAGCTATCACACGCCTAAAACGGAGATCATATGCAAAAGTTACGACCACGAGCAATTGATGTACTCACTTACCCAAACGGGGCCCACATGACTTTTGGCGCTTCATCTTCTAGGGTTAGATTTTTGGATGTATAGGGTTTTTTTCATTCCTTCTTATTGTAAAAAGGCCTTTAGAGCCTCATTGTAATCATCTTCTTGTGAATGTGAGTAGCCTTCACATATCTTCTCAGAGATAAGTTGTCACCATTCTACCGAGTCTTTCACTCTGTATTTTTACAGTCTTTGTACATTTATTTCATTAATATAAATCATGTATTACTATATATTTGTGTTTATGGTTGCATCTTTGATACATTTTTGTTATATTATTGAATATCTGCGATATCTCTATGCATTTCTTTATTATATCTCCGATATCATTTCGTACCGAAAATAATCTAGCTCAGTGGTATCAGAGCAGGCTGCTCTTGATCGTTTTTTCAGTGCCTGTCCCCGACGAGGTCCGAGTATAGAAATTTGGGTCTTGAGCTTGTATCTCTTGAAGACAATCACTCTCACACACCCAAGAAACCCTCAATGGTGGAAGAAAATAAAAACGACGGAGTAGATGATCCTATCAATCTGTTGCTTGAGCAAGCTCTCAAGCGACAGAGGGATGAAATGATGGAGAATTTTTCCCACATCCTTAAATGACTACTAATAGCATCAGGTGCATCTTCATCTAGCGACCACTTTGGAGGCACCTCGCCTTTCAAGGTACAAGTTAATTTTGATATTCCTATATTTGAAGGACAGATAGATGCAGAAGCCTTAGAAAAATGGTTAATTTTGCTAGAAGGTTATTTCTCTGTTCACAACTTTTCCGACAAATAAAAGATCACCTTCTCACTCCTTAAATCTCTCCCTCATGTCAAACATTGGTGGGAAACTTACTAGTATCAAAGTTCTGCTAAGGAGTCTGGAATATATGGGTCCGATCCCACTTGGTATTTTTTTGTGGATGTGGTAAAGGAACAATATTACCCTATTGGGAACAAGGAGGACTAGTACATGAGATGGACCACACTGTGGCAAGAGAGGGGCCAAGCAGTTCCGAAGTTCACCAATACCTTCCATACCTCGCACACCAAGTTGGGTATCAAAGGCTCTGAGTGACATTTGGTTCTAAAATACTATGGGGCTCTACACAGATACATCCAGACCGAAATGGATTTTTTGTACATCTCATCACGCGGTGCTGCTTATCGATATGTTGTTAAAATTGAGCATAAATTTGAGCACTAGAACAAATGGGAATTCAGGTCTACAAATATGAAACAACCAAAGTGTGACAAAGACAACCCTAACAAACAGTCTTTCAAAAACCAGTCCAATACACAGGAAAAGAAAGGTCACGGGAAGACAAAGAAGGGCACTGGTAAATGGTGTGATTTCCATAAAAACCCCTGGCACAACATTGATGAATGTCACTCAAAACAGTCATTGGTGGCCGAGATCAAAGACAAGGAGCCGAACCCTGATTCAGAATTTGATTATGAAAATACTAGTAAAGGACAGATCATTGATGTATACCACACTGCCATTGTCACGACCGTAACAATTCAACCAGAAGAGCCAACAGATACTGAAGAACCAACAATTCATTTTTCATTCATAGATGTGGGTGAAGGGGACCCCACTTCATTTTATTATTGATAGTGGAAGCCAGAAAAACCTCATCTCAGCAGAGGTCATCAAACAGTTGGGATTGTCGACAACACCACACCCGCAGCCATACAACATCGGGTGGATTTGGCAAGGAAAAGATCTCTATGTCAGCCAACAATGTCGATTGTCATATGGCATCCAACCCTTCAAGGATGAGGTATTATGTGATGTTTCCCCACTGGATCTCTAGGATGTTCTCTTGGGCCAACCATATATGTGGAGATGCCATGTTGTTTGTGAGTCTCGACCCCATAGTGTCATTGTTACTTTGGGGGGTCATCTCTACAAAATACCAAAGGTATTTCAAACTATTGTTCCACCTAAAAAGTGTCGCAAGGTACTATCTCATACTTCAAAATCTAGCTTCTTCACAATCTATTCAAAAGGGGAACAAAAGGACACTACAACCACTACAGCCTCACCCCCTACACCTTCTATCCAATAGAAGCAGGTCGACAAGGTTGCAGCAAAGCACAAAGATTCCTTCTGCACACCTTCCTCTCATGTAGCTTGAATTGTTGAATAGCCTCATCTTCAACAATTCATGACAAACTTCCACAAACTAAGCAGTGCGACGTCTCAAACAATACAAGCAGCTCACCAAGATGCAGATCCAACAAATGTTTTTCCCTCTCCCTCGGGAACTCAATGCAATGGATACCATTACTTCCTAAGGAGTTAGGATTGATCCAAATGGATATTGCTAGCCACCCACCTTTTCCAATTGGCTGAAAACAATTTTCTGGCAATTTGGCAATTTACTATTTTTAGCAGGCTTTAACTTCTGGGGCCATTTTGAGGGCCCAAATGAAGATTTTTCGAGATTGAGGTTCTCAATGATATCCAAAGGCATGATTGAGCCCCCAAAATGAGTCTCCTTGATGATACCTTTCAAATGATCTATCACACGCCTAAACCGGAGATCATATGCAAAGGTTACGACCACGAGAAATTGATGTACTCACTTACCCAAACGGGGCCCATGTGACTTTTGGTGCTTCATCTCCTAGGGTTATATTTTTGGATGTCTAGGGTTTTTGGAATTCCATATTATTGTAAAAAGGCCTTTAGATCCTCATTGTAATCATCTTCTTGCAAATGCGAGTAGCCTTCACATCTCTTCTTAGAGATAAGTTGTCACCATTCTAGCGAGTCTTTCAATCTATATTTTTACAGTCGCTATATATTTATTTCATTAATAGAAATTGTGTATTACTGTATAACTACATTTATGGTTTCATCTCTGATACATTTATGTTATATTATTAAATATCTACAATATCTCTGTGAATTTATTTATTATATCCCCGATCTCATTTCGTGCCAAAAATAATCTGGATCAGTGGTATCACAGCAGGGTGCTCTTGATTGTTTTTTCAGTGCATGTCCCCGACAAGGTATGAGTATAACAAGTTGGGTCTCGATATTGTCTCTATTGAAGATAATCTCTCTCGCACACCCAAGAAACCCTCAATGGCAGAAGAAAAGAAAAATGATGGAGCAAACAATCCTATAAATCTGTTGCTTGAGCAAGCTCTCATGCGACAGAGGAATGAAATGATGGAGAATTTTTCCCACATCCTTAAACTCCTGCCGATAGCATCAGGTGAATATTCATCAAGAATCCACTTTGGAGGCACCTCACCTTTCAAGGTATAAGTTAATTTTGATATTCCTGTATTTGAAGGACATATAGATGTAGAAGCCCTAGAAAAATGGTTAACTATGCTAGAAGGTTATTTCTTTGTTCACAACTTTTCTGACAAAGAAAAGATTACCTTCAGACTCCCTAAATCTCTCCCTCGTGTCAAACATTGGTGGGAAACTTACTGGGAGAAAAGTTCCACAGAGGAGTATAGAATATATTGGGTTGATCCCACTTGGTATTTTTTTGTGGATGCGGTAAAGGAACAATATTACCCTGTTAGCAACTATGAGGACCAGTACATGAGATGGACCACACTGCGGCAAGAGAGGGGCCAAGAAGTTCTGAAGTTCACCAATACCTTCCATACCTTGCGCACCAAGCTGGGTATCAAAGACTCCGAGCGACATTTGGTTCTCAAATACTTTGGGGCTCTACATAGATACATCCAGACTTAAATGGATTTTATGGACATCTCATCACGTGGTGGTGCTTATCGATATGTTGTTAAAATTGAGAAGAAATTTAAGCACCAGAATAAATGGGAATTCGGGTCTGCAAATACGCAACAACCAAATTATGACAAAGACGGCCCTAACAAACAGTCTCTCGAAAACCAATCCAAGACATAGGAAAAGAAGGGCACAGGAAGACAAAGAAGGACATCTGAAAATGGTCTGATTTTCACAAAATCCCCTGGAACAATATCGATGAATGTCGCTCCAAACAATCATTATTGGCTAAGATCAAAGACAAGGAGCCAAACCCTGATTCAGAATCTAATTCTGAAAATACTAGTAAAGGACAGATCATTGACGCAGACACCATTGTTATTGTCGTGATCGTAGAAATTCAACCAAAAGAACCAACAGATCCTGAAGAGGGGGAGCGCCTTTTTCATTCACAAATGTGGGTGAAGAGGACCCCATTTCATTTTATTGTTGATAGAGGAAGCTAGAAAAACCTCATCTCAGTAGAGGTCGTCAAACATTGACAACATCACACCTGTAGCCATACAACATCGGGTGGCTTCAGCAAGGACAAGATCTCTATGTCATCCAATGGTGTCGATTGTCATACAACATCCAACCCTTCAAGGATGAGTTATTATATGATGTTTCCCCACTGGATGTCTATGATGTTCTCTTGTCCCTCCATATATGTGGAGATAACATGTTGTTTGTGAGTCTTGACCCCATAGTTTCATTGTTACTTTGGGGGGTCATCTCTATAGAATACAAGAGGTAGTTCCAACTATTGTTCCACCTAAAAAGTGTCGCAAGGTAGTATCTCATACTGCAAAATTTAGCTTCTTCACAATCTGTTCAAAAGGGGAACAAAAGGACACTACAACCACTACAGCCTCACCCCCTGCACCTTTTATCCAACATAAGCAGGTCGACAATGTTGCATCAAAGCACAAATATTCCTTCTACACACCTTCCTCTCATGTAGCTCAACTTTTTTAATAGCCTCAGCTTCAACAAGTTCATGACAAACCTCTACAAACTAAGCAACATGACATCTCCAACAATACAAGTATCTCACCAAAATGCAGATCCAACAATTTTTTTTCCCTCTCCCCTGGAAACTCAACGCAATGGAGACAATTTGTTACTAATGAGGGAGAATTTATCTAGGTGGATATCGGTGGCCACCCACCTTTTCCAACTAACTCAAAACAGTTTTCTGGCAATTTTGGCAATTTACTATTTCTAGCAGGTTTTAACTTACGGAGTCATTTTGAGGGCCCAAATGAATTTTTTTAGATATCTATGTTCTCCATAATATCCAAAGGAACTATTGAGCCCCAAAAATGAATCTCTTCAAAGATACCTTTCCAACGAGCTATCACAAGCCTAAAATGGAGATCGTATGCAAAAGTTACGACCCTAGGAATTTGATGTACTCACTTACCCAAACGGGGCCCACATGACTTTTGGCGCTTCATATCCTAGGGTTAGGTTTTTGGATGTATAGGGTTTTGGAATTCCTACTTATTGTAAAAAGGCCTTCAGAGCCTCATTGTAATCATCTTCTTGCGAATGCGAGTAGCCTTCACATCTCTTCTTAGAGATAAGCTGCCACCATTCTAGCGAGTCTTTCACTCTGTATTTTTACAGTCCTTGTACATTTATTTCATTAATAGAAATCATGTATTACTATATATCTTTGTTTATGGTTTCATCTCTTATACATTTATGTTATATTATTGAATATATGTGATATCTCTATGCATTTCTTTATTATATCTTCGATCTCATTTCGTGCCGAAAATAATCCGGATCAGTGGTATCAGAGAAGGTTGTTCTTGATCATTTTTTTAGTGCGTTTCCCCGATGAGGTCCGAGTATATAAAGATGGGTCTCAATCTTGTCTCTATTGAAGACAATCACTCTCGCACACCCAAGAAACCCTCAATGGTGGAAGAAAATAAAAACTATGGAGCAGACAGTCCTATCAATATGTTGCTTGAGAAAGCTCTCACGCGACAGAGAGACGAAATGATGGAGAATTTTTCCCACATCCTTAAACACCTGTCGATAGCATCAGGTGCATATTCATCAAGTTACCACTTTGGAGGTACCTCTCCTTTCAAGGTACAAGTTAATTTTGATATTCATGTATTTGAAGGACAGACAAATGGAGAAGCAGTAGAAAAATGGTTAAATCTGCTAGAAGGTTATTTCTCTATTCGTAACTTTTACGACAAAGGAAAGATCACCTTCGCACTCCTTAAATCTCTCCCTCATGTCAAACATTGGTGTGAAACTTACTAGGAGAAAAGTTCCACAGAGGAGTCTGGAATATATGGGGTCAATCCCACTTGGTATTTTTTTGTGGATGTCATAAAGGAATAGTATTACTCTGTTGGCAACTATGAGGACCAGTACATGAGATGGACCACACTGCGGCAAGAGAGGGGCCAAGCATTTATGAAGTTCACCAATAACTTCCATACCTTGCACACCAAGCTAGGTATCAAAGACTCAAAGCAACATTTGGTACTCAAATACCATGGGGCTCTACAAAGATACATCCAGACTGAAATAGATTTTCTGGACATCTCATTACGCGGTGCTGCTTATCGATATGCTGGTAAAATTGAGAAGAAATTTAAGCACCAGAAAAAACGCGAATTCGGGTTTGAAAATATGCAACAACCAAAGTATGACAAAGAAGGCCCTAACAAACAGTCTCCCAAAAACTAGTCCAACAAACAGGAAAAGAAGGGTCACCGAAACACAAAGAACGACACCGGAAAATGGTGTGATTTCCACAAAATACCTTGGCACAAAACCGATTAATTTCACTCAAAACAGTGATTGGTGTCCGATATCAAAGACAAGGAGCTGAACCCTGATTCAAAATCTGATTCTAAAAATACTGGTAAAGGACAGATCATTGACGTGAACCCCACTGCTATTGTCGCAATCGCGACAATTCAACCAAAAGAACCAACTGATCCTAAAGAGGGGAAGCGCCTTTTTCATTCACATATGTGGGTGCAGGGGAACCCACTGCATTTTATTGTTGATAGCAGAAGCCAGAAAAACCTCATCTCAGTAGAGGTCGTCAAATAGTTGGGATTATCTAAAACACCACACCCTCAGCCATACAACATCAGGTGGATTTGGCAAGGACGAGATCTCTGTGTCATCCAACAATGTTGATTTTCATACGACATCCAACCCTTCAAGGATGAGGTATTATGTGATGTGTCCCCACTAGATGTCTATGATGTTCTCTTGGGCCAACCATATATGTGGATATGCCATGTTGTTTGTGAGTCTCAACCCCATAGTGTCATTGCTACTTTGGGCCCGGTCATCTCTAGAGAATACTAGAGGTAGTTCCAACTATTGTTCCACCTAAAAAGTGTCACAAGGTAGTATCTCATATTGCAAAATTCAGCTTCTTCGCAATCTGTTCAAAAGGGGAACAAAAGGACACCGCAACCACTACAGCCTCGCCGCCTACACCTTCTATCAAACAGAAGCAGGTTGACAAGGTTGCAGCAAAGCACAAAGATTCCTTTTTCACACCTTCATCTCATGTAGCTCTACTTATTGAACAACCTCAGATTCAACAAGTTCATAACAAACTTCCAAAAACTAAGCAACGCGACGTCTCCAACAATACAAGCATCTCAACAAGATGCAGATCCAAAAAATTATTTTCCCTCTCCCTCGGGAACTCAACGCAGTGGATACCACTGCTTCCTAAGGAGGTAAGATTGATCCCAGTGGATATCGATGGCCACCCACCTTTTCCAACTTCCGGGGCCATTTTGAGGGCCCAAATGAAGGTTTTTTGATATGAATCTCCTCAATGATACCATTCCAACGAGCTATCCCACGCCTAAAACGGAGATCGTATGTAAAAGTTACGACCCCGAGAAGTTGATGTACTCACTTACCCAAACGGGGCCCACATGACTTTTGGTGCTTCATCTCCTAGGTTTAGGTTTTTGGATGTCTAGGGTTTTGCGCATTCCTTCTTATTGTAAAAAGGCCTTCAGAGCCTCATTGTAATCATATTCTTGTGAATGCGGGTATCCTTCACATCTCTTCTCAGGGATAAGCTACCACCATTCTAGCGAGTCTTTCACTCTGTATTTTTACAGTCTCTATACATTTCTTTCATTAATAGAAATCGTGTATTATTGTATATCTTTATTTATGGTTGCATTGATGATACATTTATGTTATATTATTTAATATCTTCGATATCTCTATCCATTTCTTTATTATATCTCTGATCTCATTTCATGTCGAAAATAATCTGGATCAGTGCTATCATAGCAAGATGCTCTTGATCGTTTTTTTAGTACATGTCCCCGACGAAGTCCAAGTATAGAAAGCTAGGTCTCAAGCTTGTATCTATTGAAGACAATCACTCTTGCACACCCAAGAAACCATCAATGGTGGAAGAAAAGAAAAATGATGGAGCATAGGATCCTATCAATCTGTTGCTTGAGAAAGCTCTCACATGACAGAGAGACGAAATGACGGAGAATTTTGAACACATCGTTAAATGTCTTCCAATAGCATCAGGCACATATTCATCAAGTGGCCACTTTGGAGGCACCTTGCCTTTCAAGGTAAAAGTTAATTTTGATATTCCTGTATTCGAAGGACAGATAGATGCAGAAGCCCTAGAAAAATGGTTAACTCTACTAGAAGGTTATTTCTCTGTTCACAACTTTTTCGATAAAGAAACGATCACCTTCGCACTCCTTAAAGCTCTCCCTCAAGTCAAACATTGGTGGGAAAATTACTAGGCGAAAAGTTCCACAGAGGAGTCTCGAATATATGGGGTCGATCCCACTTGCAATTTTTTTGTGGATGCGTTAAAGGAATAGTATTACCCTGTTAGAAACTATGAGTACCAGTACATGAGATGGACCACACTGTAGAAAGAGAGGGGCCAAGCAGTTCTGAATTTCACCAATACCTTCCATACCTTGTGCACTAAGCTAGGTATCAAAGACTGCGAGCGAATTTTGGTTCTGAAATACCGTGGGGCTCTACACAGATACATCCACCATGAAATGGATTTTATGGGAATCTCATCACGCGGTGCTGCGTATCGATAAAGTGTTAAAATTGAGCAGAAATTTAAGCACTAGAACAAATGGGAAGTCAGGTCTGCAAATACACAACAACCAATGTATGACAAAGACGACCCTAACAAACGGTTTTTTGAAAACCAGTCCAACACACAGGAAAAGAAGGGTCACAGGAAAGCAAAGAAGGACACTAAGAAATGGTGTGATTTTGACAAAATCCCCTGGCACAACACCGATAAATGTCCTTCAAAACACTCATTGGTGGATGAGATCAAAGACAAGGAGCCGAACCCTGATTCAGAATCTGATTAAGAAAATACTGGTAAAGGATAGATCATTGACGGAGACCCCACTGCTATTGTCGCAACTGCAACAATTCAACCAGAAGAACCAATAGATCCTAAAGAGGGGGAGCACCTTTTTCATTCACAGATGTGGGTGAAGGGGACCCCGCTGCATTTTATTGTTGATAGAAAAAGCCAAGAAAACCTCATCTCAACAGAGGTCATCAAACAGTTGGGATTGTCGACAACACCACACCCATATCCATACAACATTGGGTGGCTTCAGAAAGGACGACATCTCTGTGTCAGCCAACAGTGTAGATTGTCATATGGCATCCAACCCTTCAAGGATGAGGTATTATGTGATGTTTCCCCACTTGATGTCTTTGATGTTCTCTTGGGCCAACCATATATGTGGAGATGCCATGTTGTTTGTGAGTCTTGACCCCGTAGTGTCATTTTTAATTTGGGGGGTCATCTCTACAGAATACCAGAGGTAGTTCCAACTATTGTTCCACCTAAAAAGTGTCGCAAGGTAGTATCTCATACTGCAAAACTTAGCTTCTTTACAATCTGTTCAAAAGGGGAAAAAAAGGACACTGCGACCACTACAAGCTCGCCCCCTGCACCTTCTATCCAACAGAAGCAGGTTGATAAGGTTGCAGAAAATCACAAATATTCCTTCTACACACCTTCCACTCATGTATCTCTACTTGTTGAATATCCTCAGCTTCAATAGGTTCATGACAAACATCCACAAACTAAGTAGTGCAACGTCTCCAACAATACATGCAGCTCACGAAGATGTAGATCCAACAAATTCTTTTCCCTCTCCCCCAAGAAATGAACCCAATAGAGACAATTTCTTCCTAATGAGGGATGATTGATCTAGGTGGATATCGATGGCCACCTACCTTTTCTAACTGGCTGAAAACAGTTTTCTGAAAATTTTGGCAATTTACTATTTTTAGCAGGTTTTAACTTCTGGGGCTATTTTGAGGGCCAAAATGAAGTTTTTTAGAGATTGAGGTTCTCAATTATTTTCAAAGTCACTATTGAGCCCCCAAAATGAATTTCCTCGACGATACCTTTCCAATGAGCTATCACATGCCTAAAACAGAGATCGTATGCAAAAGTTATGACCCCGGGAAGTTGATGTACTCACTTACCCAAACGGGGCCCACATGACTTTTGGCACTTCATCTCCTAGGGTTAGGTTTTTGTATGTCTATTGTTTTTGGCATTCCTGCTTATTGTAAAAAGTCTTTCATAGCCTCATTTTAATCATCTTCTTGCGAATGAGAGTAGCCTTCAAATCTCTTTTGAGAGATAAGCAACCACCATTCTAGCGAGTCTTTCACTCTGTATTTTTACAGTCTCTGGACATTTCTTTCATTAATAGAAATCATGTATTACAGTATATCTGTGCTTATGGTTTCATCTCTAATAAATTTCTGTTATATTATTGAATATCTGTGATATTTCTATGCATTTCTTTATTATATCTCTGATCTCATTTTGTGCCGAAAATAATGTGGAACAATGGTATTAGAGCAGGTTACTCTTGATCGTTTTTTCAGTGCATGTCCCCGATGAGGTATGAGTATATAAATATGGGTCTCGAGCTTGTCTCTCTTGAATACAATCTCTCTCGCACACCCAAGAAACCCTAAATGGTGGAAGAAACGAAAAATGACGGAGCAGACAATCCTATCAATGTGTTGCTTGAGGAAGCTCTCACGCGACAAAGGGACGAAATGATGGAGAATTTTTCCCACATACTTAAATTCTTCCCGATAGCATCAGGCACATATTCATCAAGGGGCCACTTTGGAGGCACATCGCCTTTCAAGGTACAAGTTAATTTTGATATTCCTATATTTGAAGGATAGATAGATGCAGAAGCCCTAGAAAAATGGTTAACTCTAGTAGAAGGTTATTTATCTGTTCATAAACTTTTCGACAAAGAAAATATAACCTTCGCACTCCTTAAATATCTCCCTCATGTCAAAAATTGGTGGGAAACTTACTGGGAGAAAATTTCCACAGAGGAGTCTGGAATATATGGGGTCGATCCCACTTGGGATTTTTTTGTGGATGAGGTAAAGGAACAGTATTACCCTATTGGCAACTATGAGGACCAGTACATGAGATGGACCACACTGCAGAAAGAGAGGGGCCAAGAAGTTCTGAATTTCACCAATACCTTCCATACCTTGAGCACCAAGATGGGTATCAAAGACTCTGAGTGACATTTGGTTCTGAAATACCGTGGGACTCTACATATATACAACCAGACTGAAATGGATTTTCTGGACATCTCATCACGTGGTGTTGCTTATCGATATGATTTTAAAATTTAGTAGAAATTTAAGCACCAGAATAAACAAGAATTTGGGTCTACAAATCCGCAACAACCAAAGTATGAAAAATATGGCCCTAACAAACAGTCTCCCAAAAACCAGTCCAAGACACGGGAAAAGAAGGGTCACGGGAAGACAAAGAAGGACACCGAAAAATGGTGTGATTTCCACAAAATCCTCTGGAAGAACACCGATGAATGTCGCTCAAAATAGGCATTGGTAGCCGAGATCAAAGACAAGGAGTCGAACCCTGATTTAGAATCTGATTCTCAAAATAATGGTAAAGGATAGATCATTGACGTAGACCCCAATGCTATTGTCAAGACCGTAACAATTCATCCAGAAGAACCAACAGATCCTGAAGAGTAGGAGCACCTTTTTCATTCATAGATATGGGTGAAGGGGACCTCGCTGCATTTTATTGTTGATAGTGGAAGTCATAAAAACCTCATATCAACAGAGGTCGTCAAACAGTTGGGATTATCGACAACACCACACCCACAACCATACAACATTGGGTGGCTTTGGCAAGGACGAGATCTCTGTGTCAGTCAACAGTGTCAATTGTCATACGACATCCAACCCTTCAAGGATGAGGTATTATGTGATGTTTCCCCACTGGATGTCTGTGATGTTCTCTTGGGCCAACCATATATGTGGAGACGCCATGTTGTTTGTGAGTCACGACCCCATAGTGTCATTGTTTCTTTCGGGGGTCATCTCTATAGAATATCAGAGGTAGTTCCAACTATTGTTCCACCCAAAAAGTCTCGCAAGGTACTATCTGATACTGCAAAATTCAACTTTTTCACAATCTGTTCAAAAGGGGAACAAAAGGACACTACAACCACTACATCCTCGCCCCCTGCACCTTCTATCCAACAGAAGCAGGTCAACAAGGTTGCAGCAAAGCACACGGATTCCTTTTGCACACCTTCCTCTCATGTATCTCAACTTGTTGAACAACCTCATCTTCAACAAATTCATGACAAACTTCCACAAACTAAGCAGCACGACGTCTCCAACAATACAAGAAGCTCACCAAGATGTAGATCCAAAAAATGCTTTTCACTCTCCCCCAGGAGCTCAACGCAATGGATACCATTTATTCCTAAATAGGGAGGATTAATCTAGGTGGATATCATTGTCCACTCACCTTTTCCAACTGGCGCAAAACAATTTACTGGCAATTTTGACAATTCACTATTTTTAGCAGGTTTTAACTTCTGGGGCCATTTGGAGGGCCCAAATGAAGGATTTTAAGGATCGAGGTTCTGAATGATATCTAATTTCATAATTGAGCCCCCAAAATGAATCTCCTCAATGATACCTTCCCAACGAGCTATCACAGGCCTAAAACAGAGATCGTATGCAAAAGTTATGACCCCGGGAAGTTGATGTACTCACTTACCCAAACAGGGCCCACATGACTTTTTGCGCTTCATCTCCTAGGGTTAGGTTTTTGATTGTCTAGGGTTTTTGCCATTCCTGCTTATTGTAGAAATGCCTTCATAGCCTCACTGTAATCATATTCTTGCGAATGCGAGTAGCCTTCATATCTACTCTTAGAGATAAGCTGCCACCATTCTAGCGAGTCTTTTACTCTGTATTTTTACAGTCTCTGTACATTTCTTTCATTAATAGAAATCATTTATTACTGTAAATATGTGTTTATAGTTGCATCTCTCATACATTTATGTTATATTATTGAATATCTTCGATATCTCTGTGCATTTCTTTATTATATCTCCGATCTCATTTCGTGTCGAAAATAATCTGGATCAGTGGTATTAGAGCAGGCTTCTCTTAATCGTTTTTTCAGTGCATGTCCCCAACAAGGTCCGAGTATGGAAATTTGGGTCTCAATCTTGTCTCTCTTGAATTCAATCCCTCTCGCACACCAAAGAAACCCTCAATGGTAGAAGAAAAGAAAAATTATGGAATAGACGATCCTATCAATATGTTGCTTGAGAAAGATCTCACACGATAGAGGGACAAAATGATGAATAATTTTTTCCACATCCTTAAATGCCTACCGATAGCATCAAGCACATATTAATCAAGTGGCCACTTTGGAGGAACCTCACCTTTCAAGGTACAAGTTAATTTTGATATTCATGTATTTGAAGGACAGATATATAAAGAAGCCCTAGAAAAATGGTTAACTTTTCTAGAAGGTTATTTCTCTGTTCACAACTTTTCCAACAAACAAAATATCACCTTCACACTCCTTAAAGCTCTCCCTCATGTTAAACATTGGTGGGAAACTTATTGGGAGTAAAGTTCCATAGAGGAGTCTGGAATATATGGCATTGATCCCACTTGGGATTTTTTTGTGGATGCAGTAAAAGAACAGTATTACCCTGTTGCCAACTATGAGGAACATTACATGAGATGGACCACACTGCAGCAAGACAGGGGTTAAGAAGTTATGAAGTTCACCAATACCTTCCATATCTTTCACACCAAGTTGGGTATTAAAGTCTCCAAGCAACATTTGGTTCTGAAATATCGTGGGGCTCTACATAGATACATCCAGACTCAAAATGGATTTTCTGGACATCTCATCACGCAGTGTTGCTTATCGATATGTTGTTAAAATTGAGTAGAAATTTAAGCACCAGAAAAAACGGGAATTCTGGTCTGCAAATCCACATCAACCAAAGTATGACAAAGATCTCCCGAAAACCATTCCAAGACATAGGAAAAGAAGGGTCATGGGATGACAAAGAAGGACACGAGAAAATGGTGTGATTTCCACAAAATCCCTTGGCACAACACCGACGAATTTCGCTCAAAACATTCATTGGTGGCCGAGATCAAAGACAAGGAGGCAAAACTTGATTCAGAATATGATTATGAAAATACTGGTAAAGGACAGATCATTGATGTAGACCTCACTGCTATTGTCGTGACCGCAACAATTCAACCAGAAGAACCAACAGATTCTAAAGAGGGGGAGTGCCTTTTTCATTCACATATGTGGGTGAAGGGAACCCCGCTGCATTTTATTGTTGATAGCGGAAGCCAAAAAAAACTCATTTCAACAAAGGTCATCAAATAGTTGGGTTGTCGACAACACCACACCCATAGCCATAAAACATCGTGTGGCTTTGGCAAGGATGAGATCTTCGTGTCAGCCAATAGTGTCGATTATCATATGGCATACAAACCTTCAAGGATGAGGTATTATGTGATGTTGCCCCACTGGATGTCTATGATGTTCTCTTGGGCCAACCATATATGTAGAGACACCAGGTTTTTTGTGAGTCTTGACCTCTTAGTGTCATTTTTACTTTGGAGGGTCATCTCTACAGAATACCAGAGGGAGTTACAACTATTGTTCCACCTAAAAAGTGTCGCAAGGTAGTATCTCATAGTGCAAAATTCATCTTCTTCGCAATCTATTCAAAACGAGAAAAAAAGGACACTGCAACCACTACAGCCTCACCCCCTACACCTTCTATCCAATAGAAGCAGGTCGATAAGGTTGCAGCAAAGAAAAAATATTCCTTCTACCCACCTTCCACTCATGTAGCTCGACTTGTTGAACAACCTCAGCTTCAACAGGTTCATGACAAACTTCCACAAACTAAGCAACGTAACGTCTCCAACAATACAAGAAGTTCACCAAGATGCAGATCCAACATATGATTTTCCCTATCCCTTGGAAACTCAATGCAATGGATACCATTTCTTCCTAAGGAGGGAGGATTGATCCAGGTGGATATCAGTGGCCACCCACCTTTTCCAACTAGCTCAAAACAGTTTTCTGGCAATTTTGGCAATTTACTATTTTTAGCAGGTTTTAA
>JZKD02S1312533.1:620022-649037 GCA_000966675.3 Picea glauca
AATCTCAGCAGCATAACAGTATGAAGAATTCCTTGAGAAAATGGTGGTCATTCATGGCTTTTTATAGCCAAGCATTGGGTTATTATGCAACCTCTTTTGAATGTGAAAAGAGACTGTTTAGGGAACAATTAGGTCTTTGACCAGCCTCCCCACGTAGATTGAGCTCGGATTTGATGTCAAATCGACTTGGAAGCCGATCCATTAGTGGTTGGGAGGCTGACCAGCTTCATAAATGCACTGTTTGGCAGGCGCGCGGGTTTTGCACCCCACAGCCATGCATATGCGCTCCATATACGAAGAACTTGCGCACGCGCGCTCAGTGGGTGCATAACGCTTTTTAATTTTTTGGCCATTTTGCATAGTTTTGACCCTTTTGTTGTGCTGTGGAATTAATACTTGTGCCATGAATGAATGTTTTTCTGTGCTGATGATGCGGAGTTCTTGTCGCCCTATGCGGACGAAATTTCAGTGATAACACAAGGCACAAAGAGTAAGTCTGAGGCAAGGAGGAAATGAGACAGAGTTGTGAAGATGGAAGACAATTAGCCAAGGGTGTGACACAAAAGGAGAATCTGAGGAAGTCAAAACACATGTGTGTGGGAGGCATGCTATGAGGCAAAAACAAATCTTTTGTCAACTTGGTGAAGTCAATGACAGAGAAGGGAAAACAAGTCTATGGTTGGTCATACATCGTTGATGCACCACAAGAGGTTGCGAAAGTGGTTACAAGAGATATTTTTTGTGTGATGAATCTATGTATGAATGTCTTCATGAATTGAGGCAAGTCATGTGACTTTGTGCAAGTTGTAAATATAGCTGGTAGTGCCCATATTGTAATTGATTTGCAATATTAAAACTCAATTGGGTGTTAGAAACGTTTTGTACTTCCCACACTATTTATGTGTGTGTCTCTTGTTTATTTCGCAAGTGTTCTCTTCGTTTCACATGTTCTTGGAAGTATGCTTAAATAAAAAATTGTTAAGTTGTTAACAAGATTGTCTAAGTATACAAGTGAGTTGAACAGAGTTAGACTATGACTCTCTCATAGCCTAGAACAGTGTATGGGTATTCTCTAGGTGAAGAGAAATAGTTCGAACAAAGTATTGTTGGTGTTACAAAGTAGCTAACTATGAACTGTCATAGTGTTACACACTCTCGGGAGGTGAACGATTGCAAGATCTGAATAGGCGCCATGTGGGGTCATGAAAAGTGGTATCAAAGAAAATTTTATTCTTCAACACTACTATAGCCAGAATAATTGTGGTGGGGAGGACTTGTTGAGAAAAAAATTTGGAATAGGCTTGGTGAAACTTTGGTCAAGTGGACTGACCTATTGCAAAGATAGTCATGGTGCATACTTGGTGGTTTGGTTTGAGACAAAAGTTTAGTGTCGAGTTGCAGATGAATCTATGACTTGTGAAAAGACCTGTGTGCACCCCTTGAGAAAACCAGGCACATAGTTCTTAAGGTGAACCATGAACTTGGGAAACTTGTGCATGTTACCCCCCATGCCTAGGGGTAACTAAGGAGATGATGTCTTGAGGACCGAAGATGGCAGACATGGAGCATCAAGATTCATACTGTCCAACAAATCCTACATTAATCATATAGAGCCCCACATTTTCATGTTACATCACCACTCATCACCCACAACATAGAATCATCCACTACACAAGTTTGGCCCCTAGAAGTTAGTAAGTATTACTTCATGAGGTAAAAATTCCAGTCTCATTGTAAGTGTCACTTTAATATTTGAATCATTTGAGCATGTTGTGAAGAGTCATTTATTGATTATGGAACATTTTCTTGGAAATTAAATCTTTTACTTGATTTCACCTTGGTGGTTATCATGATATCCTAGTAAGTCGGTCACCCTTGGGAAGAGAGTTTCTATTGGCAGGTTTCCTTGAAGGTTCATCATGTAACATCCCCAGCCATCAACCGGCCTGGGCAATGCCACTACTTAGCTCTGAATTATCTATGATACCAAACTATATCATCCTTGGCCCTCCACAGAGACTGGGTAATGCTACCACTGTGGAAAATTCACATACAAATATATAACATGCATTTTAATCAAAATAAAACACATAACACAGAGTTATTACTACCATATAGATTCAAATGTAATAGACAGTAATTCATATACGCAAAGGAATACATGATAACATTCCAGCATCATAGGCATGCATAACATAAAATTAAGCACATAAATGATACTTATCTTTTAGCTGGAGTAAATCCACCAACTACATGCAGGCCTTCCACGAACCTCCCAGCCTAGACCACATTGTTCATCACACTCAGCAGTGGGTAACCCCAAAGCTGGGACTAACCTCCAATGGGCAAGGAATTCCTAGGCTAGGCAAGGTCAACAAGGAGGTCACACAGTTTCAAAGGAAAGATTATCTCCCAGGAGCCACTTACACCCACTTCCCACAGACTCTCATTCCCCACATGCTTGTCCCACCCCGGGAGTATACACCTTCACTATCCTACAATCCTTCGGATGCTAAACCTCCCTTGCCTTGGGCTTCAGCAATAGGCTGGACCCAAATTATCTAATCTTTGTGGAAGCTACAGGATCCCTTCCAGGAGTTCTCACTTCCTTCGCACACTCTCTCACCTGGACAGAGTCGTTCACAGGCCTAACAACCTACCTATTCAACCAATTACAACTCAATTCCCGCAAGTTAAGGATAATAACACATAAAAAACATTTTGTTAACTTACGGGCGATAGTAGCTACAGGGAATTGGGTATGGATGTCCAAAAATGACAGCAACCCACTAAGATGCAACACGACTCAGATAATTCACAGGACAACAACCCAAATGGTTAAGGAATGAACTTGGATTTGCAATGTGGATAAACCTTGGTTCAAGGGACACACAGGTCGGATTTTTCCCTTCCCTTTGGTTTCTCATATGTCCCAGGTTATGCCGAGGGCAGATGCATAGGCCAGCGAGTTCAGGCGGTGGATCGAAGAATGATAGAGCACACCCCAACATCACTGACTCATCAGTTTTAACTTCATGTGCCCAGGTCGACACTTGTCTTCCTGGAGCCGCATGAGTTCCACTTAGCACATGTTCCCTTTACAGGAACTTAGGAGAACACTCAGCATGTCCACCTTAGCCATTAAGAATTAATAATAAATCATTATCCCCTTTAGAGGTCAGCCCCCTATCTTACCCCCTTGGCCCACACACTTAGCCTCCTCCCTTACAAAACCTTCTTGAATATTATTCCCCCATCACTCTTTCTTCGTGGTCAGTCTACATGCAACGATTTTTATATTTTATTAATGGTCTGCATAATTACATATACAAAATCAGGCTCCTGGTCTTTAACACCTAGGCTCCCCAGCCTAATAAACACATAAGCCCACCAACTTATATATAGTTGGCTCACCAAACTATAAACATAATTACAATTCATAATATAATTGGGGCACATCCTTGGGGATATTACACATTGTACCATTCCAACTCATACTTACCACTCTCCACACTTCTTCCCCTCCTCTTCCTCATCTTTTGGGCTTTCGGGTTCATTGACCCTATCAGTTGTTTGTACCTCATTTCATGGGAAGAAGTGGTTAAAGGCCCAGAAGTTTTGTAGTTGTCACCACACATAAATTCTCTCCCTAAAGTATTGAGAGCCAATAAATTCTTCTATAAGGGAATAAAGGAAAATTAAATGAAATAAATGAAGAAAAGGTGTCCCGCTTGATGGGGGAGTGCATTGCAATGTTATTTTATTCCAAATTCATATAGAACCTAACGTTTTATAACTTAAAGTGGCATTGTTATTCTCTTTTGTTTCCATTTCACATAACAGTCAATGTTCGGACTTAATAAAAATACCAATAAATTGCTTAGAATCCCATAGGATGGATCCCATTCCCCACACGTGGGAGACCATTGATGATGAGAATTGCACCTTTTCAAGATGTTT
Organism: Picea glauca; assembly: GCA_000966675.3. Taxonomy (NCBI): domain Eukaryota; kingdom Viridiplantae; phylum Streptophyta; class Pinopsida; order Pinales; family Pinaceae; genus Picea; species Picea glauca. Next base: position 623,983 of record JZKD02S1312533.1, read on the forward strand.
GTCCTCAAGATAAAGGATCGATATGATGAACCACACATGAAATCACCATATATACTTGGATGTGGCCTTTGGAGTCATATGACATCACCCTTAAGCCCTTGACGTCATCGTGGAGGCTAGGGCTTTGTGGAATATGTGGTTCCGAAGGTGGTTTGATAGAAGGAGACACATGGCATGGTGTTTTTTCACATGAGAGAATGGAACATGGACTTTGAAGGCCCAATGCTTTCTTATTTAAGGATTTATGTGTCACTTTTCATCCTTATGTCATCCTTCTAGGGCATGACATCAACCTTTTTAGGGTTTTACTTTATGTATTTTTCATTTTTGCATATTGTAAATACAAATTCAAGGGGTCGTCCCTCTTATAATTTGTTGTTGACAAATTTGTGTGTACAAATTGGTTAATAAGGCCTCATATAAATAGAGAACCTTCTAATTTCATTTTATCATCAATCATTCCTCACCATTTTTTAGAACAAGTCTGAAATTTTCCCCCTCTTTGGGCTATCTATCTCTTCTACTTAATGTGCCATGTTGGACAATCATTTTGTGGATGCTTTGCTGATCTTGAAGAGAAATTTCTGCAATTAGGGTTTTCTCTCTTGATTTCTTTACTAAAGTAAGTTAATTTTCTACAATTTATCTTTATGTTGTTATGTTACATGGTGAATATTGCTTCTTTATTCTAGATGTCTTGCTTGGTAAAACCCAAAGAAAGGAGCATAAGTGATTCATCCTCTCACAAGTTTGTTCTTGTTCAAAATTGGTGGAATATCCTTGCTAGGGTTAGACTTCTAAAGCCCTAAAGTTCTAGCACTTTAGGATTTTATCCCTAGACATTTGATTTTAATCTAGTTGAAGCATCTAGAAGGGATAAAAGATTTCTAGAGCCATAAAGTTATTGCACTCTACCAATCCTTCTCTTTAAGGTTTAAATCCTAAGGCCCTAATGTTCCATCACCTTAGATCTTAATCCTTACCTCTTGGTTTCTACTTGTTAAATCTTCATTCATTGTTGCATTTTTTGTTATAAAGACTCCATAGCCTTCAAAGGCACCAATTTTATAGCTCTCTTGCAGTGAAATTGATCAACAAACACTCTCTTTGAATTCTCTCAATATTTGTACTGACATTGCTAACACTAACATCAACTATTTACTAGAAAACTTGTTGCTATTGAAAAAAAATTCTACAACCTTCTGAATACACTCTTATTTGTTTCATAAACTCCTGGAAAGGTGTCCTAACATGTTTAGAAATTGCATATAATAATTGGATATTACTCTAGTGGATGTGTGCTAAGTTTACATTGTCAATTGTTTCATTTATGATCAATAATTATTGTTGTTTTTGTAATTTACTTACCATTGTTGTACTACTATTCATTGTTGCAAATTCATAACACCCATAGAAATTTTCATTATATAGTGTCTTCAAGGAGTATTTATTTCATGTTTGAAATTCAAAATAATCATATATTTTCTACAAAGTGTTCTCGTTTCGGGAACGTATTCAAACAACTTCATACTCCTTCTATTTACTTCTCCTAGACCTTTTTTTAGGTGATCAAGAGAGGGGGAGGTGGGATTGGCTACAATACTTTCTACTCCATCACTAAAACAAGGTGATTTCTTACTGAGGTGATAGTGGTAAGATTTTCCATACTTACGCAATATTTAGGGACTTGTGGTGGGGATTTTCACAAGGACAAATCCTGTGAGAATAGGATGAATGTGGGACCTTTTGCAGACCTCATCATTGAGGTAATCACATAGTTTACTACATATATCATCACAAAGTTGCTCGCAAAGTTTTGAACAAGTATTGAAGATAATTCTTGGGTGCATTCGACGAACCCTTTGTAAGTAGAGTGAAGATACTTGGAGTACCATCCATGGATGGGTCGTACATAGATGGCAATGACAACAAGAAGGATCTCAAGATAGGAAGAATGAAGAATAGACATGTAATATTGGAGTGGATTATTGAGTAGATGACATACACTATGTGTCAGCATGGTGAGAAGGTTAAACAAATGGAGAATGATATAGGAAGGATGAAGCATGGGTTTAATGAAGCATTAGGGGAGTGTCAAGAAATCGTGAACTTGATCAATGGCCCCTTGACCGACGATGTTTAGGATAGACTCAAGGAAGTATAGGACACACTTTCCTCAGACACAAGCAATTTGAATGGCCAATATTACAAAATCACATAGTTGAAATGAGATTTGGCGAATGAAAAGAGCTCCATTTTAATGTTGATGAGGATCAAGATAAAGGGACCTAAGCCATATGATGGTACTTACAATTCTAAGTTGTTTAGCAACTTATGTTGACAGTACTTGGAGAAATTGAACGAATGTTTGGACAAAGTCAAAGTGAATATTGTAATGATGTTCTTGAAAGGAACTACTAATATTTGGTGAAGGAACCAGGTTGAAGACTTGGAAAATCAGAGAACCATTAAGAAGATAAAAAAAGTAGGTAGATATGGAGGAAACCTTGAAGGCACAGTTTGGTCAGGAAAACCAAACATAGATGGCAAGAAATAAGTTTCTCCCTTCTAGTAACTCTGGTAAGATCCAATTCTACATCAAGGAGTTCATAGGGATCATCTTGGAGATCAAAGACATGTCGGAAGAAGACACACGTTTTCACTTCATGAATGGTCTACAGCCATGGGTTCACACTGAGTTCTGACACCATAACATACAGACTCTTGTGACATCCATCATTGCAATGGACAAGTTGTTGGACTTTAGAGGTGAACACAAGACATGTGTAAGGAACAATGAGAATGCTCAAGGTGAGAACTGTTAAATTTGGCAGCATCGACAGTCATTCTCCAATGAGAGGCCATATTGGCCACCCTGAGGCTAGCCAGGGAGATTTGGAGAATCACCCAGCCTTGTGAGGTATTGACAAAATCCAGGGGGAACGTACAACCTCTGTGAGTCAAACCAAAAGACGGGACGAACAAGATGCTATGTGTGTTTAATACAAAAGTTAGGGGGAATGTACAACCTCTGTGAGCATCGATAGTCTAGTGGAAAAGTCATGGGGAATGTACAAACTCTTTGAGCATAGACACACTAGTGCAAAAGTCAAGGGGAACATACAACCTCTGTGAGCCTAGTCAAATATTGTGAGACATGAGAACAAGTCAAGGCATGTAGCAAAATTTAGGTTGAATATAAAATTCCTATGAGCTAGAAACAAATGATATTCCTAATATTGCAAACAATATAAATGTATTGATCTAGTCCATTGCCAAGTGTAACATTATCCACCATGAAGAGAATTTTGAATTTCCTTGAAAAGAGTCGATTTGTAACTAAAGTCTCAAGTCTAGTTCTATTTTAGAGCTAAAGTGTAATGCTGAGTTGTAACTAAAGTCTTAAGTCTAGTTCTATTTTAGAACTAAAGTGTAATTTTGAGTTGTAATTGAAGTCTTAAGTCTACTTCTATTTTCGAACTAAAGTGTAATGTTGAAGTCTCAAGTCTAGTTCTATTTTAGAACTAAAGTATACCAGTCTCAAGTCTAGTTCTATTTTCAGACTAAAGTGTAATGCTGAGTTGTAACTGAAGTCTCGAGTCTAGTTCTATTTTTGAACTAGATTATACCAGTCTCAAGTCTAGTTCTAAGTTCAAACTAAAGTATGAAGTTGAGTTATGATTAAAGCATGCAAACAGGTTACTATTCCGAGTATTTCCTCTTCTCCTCTTCAGCCTATATAAGCAGAGGTCGACCCCTCTCTTCAATGCATTTTGATATGCATGTTAAGGGTGAAGCAATAGAGGCGCATATCAGTGATAAAGAGGCAACATACCAAAGAAGGATATGAATGTTGTATATCAACAATAGAGGCTGCATATCAGAGTCATATATCAACAACATATCAGTGTTGTATATCAACGATAGAGGCAGCATATCAAAGATGTATTTCAGCAAGGTCTCTTAGGTCTTTTTTAGGTCAGAGTCATATTGGCAAGATCTTTAAGAGAAGAACATTCATGGTGGATATTTGTAAGTGATCTTACATTATTAATGCAATAAAGGAATATCATTTGTTGGGTGTTTTCACCCTGTAAAGGGTTTCCCCATGGTACATGTGTTGTTGATGTGCAAGCTTACTGGTCTACATAGTTATTTCTATTAGGTTATGATTTGGTATTGTTGAAGTGTATTAAGCTAGAATCAAAGTGTTGAAGACAAATAAAATAATTAATCCGCATAAGAAATCAAGCTCATAATTTAACATGGTATCAAAGCTTAGGGTGTGTTAAGCGTGTTGAAGTGCATCAATAGGTACACACAGATCCAAGCTATCTTGATTAAGTTTCCATTACAAATTCCATGGCATCCTGCATTTCAATCAAGGCCGAGGATAGGCTCGAAGGAGCTGCCAACTTCAATGTGTGGAAGCTCTGGATAACAAATATATTGTAGGAGCATTCTCTTGAGAAATATGTGACCACAGTGGTGGAGGAACCCAGGAATAATGTAGGAAGAGCAACCTTCAGGAAGATTCAAGCAAAGGCCAAGCGAATCATCTCTGACTCGGTCAAAGTAAATATAATTCTTGCAATGACTGCCAAGAATCTATGGATACCTTGGTGAATATGTATGAGAAATGGGCTCCAAGTCAGAAGAGGACACTTAAGCACAAGCTTAAGTATTTGAATATGGAGAAAGGTGAATCAGTGGCATATTTCTGTTCCAAGATATCCCATATGAGAGATCATCTTTTGGTCACAGAGGTGACAGTGGACGATGATGATTTAGTGGAGGCCATTTTTTATGGTCTTCCTTCTTCATGAGATACATTCTTATCAAGTATAAGTGGGAGAGATATTCAACCCGTGTTTGAGAGGTTATGGCATGATCTCCTCTAGGAGGAGAGTTTCACAACTACCAAGAGTGAGCCAACGAAACAAGAGCACACAACTTTAGCATCAAGATTCAAGGGAAGGAAGAAAGGCTCTCAGAGGAAGCCAAACACCAAAGGTACATTCAAAGGAAAGAATATTGATACATCTAAGATTAAATTCTTTGGTTGTAATATGTTGGGTCATTTTGCTAAAGATTGTTGGTTTATAAATAAATATCCAAGGAAAGGGAAACATCATGACTCAACTGTTGAGGATGATGAATCCAAAAGAAATCAGAGAAATCCTTATAATGAGAAATAAAATAGAAAATAATATTACTTGGTTTCTTCAGTATCCAGTTCAGTTTTCATGGGGCCAAAAACTTGGTTAGTAGACAATAGTGCATCAAACCACATGACAAGGTACAAGGAGATCCTCTCATATTTTGAGACAAAATATTTTGCAGAACATGTTGAGCTTGGGGATGACCAATGTTACAAGATAGAGGGAGTAGGCTCAATCTCCTTCAGATTGAAATCTGGGGCTAGAATTCATGTTGATGAAGTATTATATGTTCCAGGGATCAAGAAGAATATACTATCAGTTGCATCCCTTAAAAACACGAGATATTGGGTGATATTCAAGGACATGAAGGAACTACTATGGGCTAAATGTAGCCACTTAAGTACAACATAACCCATTGGAACTCGTAGTGGAGGAATATATGCCATGTTAGGACAATCAGTTCAGGCATTAGCCCATGATGCGACTAGCTCTAGCGAGTTGTGGCACAGAATACTTGGACATATTCATTACAAATCTCTTCCATATCTACAGAACATGGTATGTGGCATGCCCTCTATTTCTCTTAGTAAAAATGAAATTTGTAAGGGATGCATGCTAGCTAAAAATATAAAGAAAGCATTTTCTAGTAGTGACAACAGAGCTTAGGGAATCTTAGATCTCGTTCATTCTGATGTATGTGGTCCCATGTCAACTCCCTCACTCATTGGTTGTTTGTATAGTGTCATTTTTATTGATGATTACTCAAGAAAATGTTGGATATATTTTCTTAAATCTAAAAGTGACACATTTGATAAATTCAAACAGTATAAAGCCTTTATTGAAAAGCAGATAGGGAAACACATCATAATCCTTAGAACAGACAATGGAGTAGAGTTTGAATCTCTACAGTTTGAGAATTCTTGTAAGTCAGCAGGAATCAAGAGACAGATGACCATGCCATATAACCCTTAGCAAAATGGTGTTCCTGAGAGGAAAAACATGACTATTTTTTAGGCAGTGAAAGAAATGATGTTTGACGAGGATGTGCCAAATTTTTTATGGGAAGAAGCTACCTCCACTGCCGTGTATATTCAGAACAGGTGTCCACATGCTATCTTGAAGGACAAGACTCCTTAAGAGGTATTCTCAGTGATCAAACCTGAAGTATGGAATCTAAGTATATTTGAGTGTCCTCTGTATATTCATGTCCCTAAGGAAAATAGGACAAAGATGGAACCCTCAGGTAAGAAAAAGGTTTTTGTGGGGTACAGTGAAAACTCCAAGTCATACAGGATTTATATACCAGGTCAGAGGAAAATAGAAGTAAGCAGAGATGTGATTTTCCATGAGGATGTCACATTTAAGAAATCCAGAGAGTTTCAATAGGAATTAGAAGTAGTTCAACCATCTTAACCCTCTTCTGAAAATAAAGAGTCATATGATTAGAGGGAGGAACCTCTTGAAGGGCCACGTAATGATCCCCTAGAACCTGTTGAAGTGTTATAAAGAACTCTTGAAGAAACTCCAACCAAAAGGAAGCCAAGGTGGCTTAAATAAATAGTGGAGGAAGCATAAAGGATAGTTTCTCCCAAAGGAACTTTCAAGAAAAAAAAGAGGCCTCATAGGTTTGGAGACTATGTTGCACCGATGAGCAGCATTAGTGATGTTGAACCTTCTTCATTTGAAGAAGTAGATAAATTACAAGTATGGAAGGATTCCATGCTTGAGGAATATATGTCTATTATAAAGAACAATGTTTGGGACATTGTGTTGAGGCCAAAAGACAAATCAGTTGTTTCTTCCAAATGGATCTATAAGATCAAACATGCATCTGATTGAAGTGTGGAAAATTTCAAAGCATGATTTGTAGATAGAGGCTTCACTCATAAAGAAGGAATCGACTACGAACAGACTTATTCCCCTGTAGCCAGGCATAACTCCATTCAAACTATTATTACTTTAGCTCCCGTTCTTGGTTGGAAGCTACATTAGATGGATATAAAAACAAAATTATTGAATGGAAAGATTGAACAAGAGGTCTTTGTGGAACAACCAGATGGTGTTGTACTGCATAACAAAGGCACTCATGTATGCAATCTAAGGAAGGTATTGTATGGTCTTAAGTAGGCTCCTAGATTTTGGTATGAAATTATTGATGGATTTCTTAAAAGCCTGGGATTTCAGAAAAGTGATGTTGATGCAAATATGTACTTGAAGGTAAAAGCTAACCAACCTGTTATACTAATCATGTATGTTGATGATCTCTTTCTAACAGGATATGACGGGATAATAGCCTGGTGTAAGAGGGATCTAACCTCAAAATTCGATATGAAAGACTTAGGCTTGATGCATTACTTCCTAGGATTGGAAGTATGGCAAAGACATGGCGAGATATTTTTGGCACAAGGAAAATACACAATGGATGTACTAAAGAGGTTTGGTATGATGGATTGTAAATCCATGTCTACTCTGATGGTTACCAGCCTAAGGAAGATGCATTATTCTGATATAGGTTTAGATTTGGTGGATCCCACCATGTATAGGCAGTTGATTGGATCATTGATGTACATGATCCACACTAGGCCAAATATATGCTATGCAATGATTGCAATGAGTCTGTTCATGACTGAATCGAGACAAAGACATCGGGTGGTAGCAAAGCACATCTTGAGATATCTCAGAGGGACCATTACTTATGGTGTGAGATATACATCCACTGGTGGTTTATTTATTTATGGTTATGCAGATGTTGACTGGGAAGGAATCCCAGTGGATCATAAGAGTACTTCCAGATACTAATTCAATTTAGGATCTTCTATGATCTCTTGGTCAAGAAGGAAACAGGGATCCATTGCACATAGTACAGTAGAGGCTCAGTACATTGCAGCAAGTGATGCTAGCAAGGAAGCAGTATGGCTCAGAAAATTGGTTTCTGGGTTTTTTGGATACAATCTCGAGATGACGATGGTTCACTTTGATAATCAAAGTTGCATAAAATTGACAAAGAACCCGGTATTTCACGACAAGTCAAAACATATTGACATGAGGTACCACTACATCCAAGAATTGGTCTGGAGAAAAACTTTAAATTTACAGTACATAGCCACGCGCGAGCAAGTAGCTGATATCCTGACCAAGCCTCTGACCTCGAGACAGTTTGTGCAGCTGAGAGGCAACCTTGGTGTGCCTAAGAAGGACTCCCTCACTGAGAGGGAGTGTTAAATTTGGCAACATCGATAGCCATTCTCCAATGAGAGGCCATATGGGCCACCCCGAGGCTAGCTAGGGAGATTTGGAGAATCAACCAGTCTTGTGAGGTATTGACAAAACCCAGGGGGAACGTACAAGCTTTGTGACTCAAACCAAAAGAAAGGATGAACGCGATGATATGTGAGTCTAATGCAAAAGTCAGGGGGAATGGAAACCTCTGTGAGGATAGACACTCTAGTGAAAAAGTCAGGGGGAATGTACAACCTCTATGAGAATAGACAGAGTAGTGCAAAAGTCAAGGGAACGTACAACCTCTGTGAGCCTAGTCAAAACTTGTGAGACATGAGAAAAAGTCAAGGCATCTAGCAAAACTTAGGTTGAATATAAAATTCCTATGAGCTAGAAACAAACGATATTCCTAATATTGAAAATGATTTAAATGCATTGATCTAGTGCATTGGCATGTGTAACATTATCCACCATGAGGAGAATTTTGAATTTCCTTCTAAAGAGTTGAGTTGTAACTGAAGTCTCAAGTCTAGTTCTATTTTAGAACTAAAGTGTAATGCTGAGTTGTAACTGAAGTCTTAATTCTAGTTCTATTTTAGAACTAAAGTGTAATGTTGAGTTGTAACTAAAGTCTTAAGTCTAGTTCTACTTTAGAACTAAAGTGTAATGTTGAGTTCTAATTGAATTATTAAGTCTAGTTCTATTTTCGAGCTAAAGTGTAATGTTGAAGTCTCAAGTCTAGTTTTGTTTTCGACCTAAAGTATACCAATATCAAGTCTAGTTCTATTTTCAAACTAAAGCGTAATACTAAGTTGTAACTGAAGTCTCAAGTCTAATTCTATTTTTGAACTAGAGTATACCAGTCTCAAGTCTAGTTCTAAATTCCAACTAAAGTAAGAAGTTGATTTATTATTAAAGCATGCAAACAGGTTACTATTTCGAGTCTCTCCTATTCTCCTCTTCATCCTACATAAGAAAAGGTCGACCCCTCTCTTCAACACAGTTTGATATGCATGTTAAGGGTGAAGCAATAGAGGCGCATATCAGTGATAAAGAGGAAGCATACAAAAGCAGCATATCAGTGTTGTATATCATCAATAGAGGCTACATATCAGAGGCATATATCAGCAACATATTAGTGTTGTATATCAACAATAGAGGAAGCATATCAGAGGTGTATTTCATCAAGGTATCTTATGTCTTTGTCAGGTTAGAGTCATCTTGGAAAGCTCTTTAAGAGAAGAACATTCATGGTGGATATTTGTAATTGATCTTACATTATTAATGCAATAAAGGCATATCGTTTGTTGGGGTTTTTCTCCCTGTACAGGGTTTCCCTAGGGTATATGTGTTGTTGATGTGCATGCTTACTTATATACATAGTTATTTATATTCAGTTATGATTTGGTATTGTTGAAGTGTATTAAGCTGGAATAAAAGTGTTGAAGAAAATAAAAGAATTAATCCACATAAGAAATCAGGCTCATAATTTAACAAGAAGCAACAACAAGGGAAGGGGAAGAAGAAGGACAAAGGAAATACAAACACATCCAAGGGTAGTGAATACAATTCCAAGAAAACAAACAAAACGAAAGGGAGGAAGCCGATTTCATCTTAGACTTGTGTCAAGGAACATTATGCAGATAATTTTTTCGTGAAATAGAAATTGAATTCTTTGGAGAAGGCGTACAACCCATTTTGGGGGGTCTTGCATGAGAAATATGAGACAAACCTTTTCTATGTGCAAGAAAAAATCAATGGGAAGTCAGTGACAACCATGGTGGATAGTGGGGTGACTCATAACTTCTTGAGGGAGGATATGGTGCAGAGACTTGGGATGCAACCTAAACCAATGTAGACAACCTTCAAGGAATTCAACATAGGTGTACATAGGGTCGTTGGTGTAGCCAAGGATAACTCATTGAAGCTTGGTGGTTGGTGCAGAAGGACGAGTTTCAACATTGTTCCTATGGACGATTTCAAAGTTCTGTTGGGACAAGATTTCACGAGGAAGGAAAAGGTGACACCTATCCCTCACATGAATAGTTTGGCCATATACACAGGGAAGAATCCATATTTGATTCCTACCATAAGGAGGAAGGAAGAGGGTACCAGAATGTCCTCCTTGCATATGATTGTTGTATACTTCTAGAGAATACAACCTTATGGGGGAGAACTTGGCTAATGTGGGGTGATGGTTAGACCACCTAATGTAGAGAATGAAAGGAGACTTATGTAAATGGAACGGAGGAATATAGATGTTGAAGACATAGTTGGAGATATAGCTAAGATAATGGATGGCTTGGATGATTTCAATTTGAAGGTGGATGAATCATAGTGAACATCATAAGAATTCGCAAAGATGAGGATGTTGTAGTAGTTCATTGAATAGGAAAACAATACCATCCGTAGACCAAAAGGACATGAGTGACATGATTATCTCTATGATTATATGACATAATGTCACAAACATTTTGGAGGAAGTCATTGCTATTAAGTTAAGATGTTTTTTCAATGGATTGTGGATGGAGTTCACACACTAGTGGGAGAAAAATGCAACAAAATAACTCCAAGAAATCCATATGGAAGGATGATTGGTTATGAGAATCAACAATTGAAACTTTCGATGTAGTGAATTGCAACATGATTTTTCACCACAATGTGATTCCATGAAACTATCGTGGGAATTGGATATAATATTGACATGAATATCTCTATGATTATATCACAGAATGTCGCAAAAATATTGGAGGAAAGCATAGTTATTAAGTTGCAATGTTGTTTCATTGGATTGTGGATGTAATTCACACACTAGTGAGAGCCAAGTTGAACAAAATAACTCCAAGAAATCCAACTGGATGATTGATTTATTATGATAATAAATAATCAAAACTTTGGAAGTAGTCAGTTGCAACATGTTTTTTCACCACAATGTGATTCCATGCAACTATTTTGTACCAATCACCGTAGCCAAAAACGTCTCAAAATACAAATAGAAATTACACAATTGATGTTAGATTGGGGGAAGATGCAAAGAGGGATCTGAAATATCAAAATAGGAAGAATGAAGAAGATTAATATATTGGTTGGTTTGAATGAAAAATGACTAGTTTTTGAAAATCTAGCTCAATGTGGAGCCACTTTATCAAATTTTGTAATGCAACTTAGCTAAATTTCATGGTTGGCGATAGCAAAAAAGATGTAAAAATGGTCGCAAATTATACACACGTGTGTGTGTGTGTGTGTGTTTCACCTTGGCTTTTAATGTATGTGATAATAAGATCGATTCCATCAATCCAAAATGATAAATAGTCTTGTTTGTATTTATTAGTGTGAATTTATTGAGTAGAATACTTACCATATTTTATGTACTCTTTAATAATTATTTCATAATTATCTAAGAATAAAAATATTGTATAATATGTGTTTGGCAATGCTATTTATTAGAATGTATTATATGTGTTTTGATGACTATTTTCCATCATAAAATTGTTTTCCATCATCATTATGTGGTTTAGTCACCATTTTTTTCACCATTGCTTAAATATTGGGTTAAAAATTTGATCTGAAATGATCTTTTAAAAACTTTGATTAAGTTTATGCATGAGTTGATTTACCATTTAGGAATTAAGAGAAGAAGATTAATGAAATAATATTGTGGCCATAGGAACACATAAAGAACAACAAAATGAACAATAAGAACAATAAACCATAACACCAAGATTGATAATGGAGTTCGACACAAGATTGCCTACGTCTTTGGGCCTTTGATCTTCAGTGGGGAAGCCTCTTTATTAATTCTTAAATTATTACAAAGTACATAAAAAGTACATAAAATGGAATTCATACTAGTCTCATTGTGTTCTTCTCAACCTCATAAATCCAATGCAACTCACGGCACTGAAAAAGGCTAACTATAGCTCCCACAAATGGCTTCCAAAGTTTCTTTAGCTCACTCGTTTTTCCTACATAAAATTGACTATTCTAAAATTATTTGCATAAATTGACTCCATATTGCAGTGGTTTAACTTCTAAATTAAAAAGGATGAGGTGGGGAGGTCGAATCCCAACCTCCCACCTTTTTGACCAATAATCGAGCCAAAATATATGGTAGTAGCTTTTAAATAAACCTTATTATAAGGTTTTTGATCCACTTTTTACCATAAATTCGTGGCATATATTATAAAGCACGAACAATATAGTGATATGGCATGTAATATATAACAATCATATTTATAACATCGTGGCATAACCTATGAAATGGGAACATATTATATGGTTATAACAACCATATATATTACAATATTTTGTGGCCTTCAAACTTTGACTTGACACGATGTATCTTGATGTCGACACCCTCTACTCCACAACCCGCAGGTCGAAAGGTCCACATCGACACATGATCTTTCCTTTCACACGGCCTAAAGAAATCTAACCAGTTGTTCTATTTTGCTATTGGGAAATCTGCACCCACAACATACTCTCACGAGATCCCCTCTTTACACTTGGGAGACCGGACTTCGCGAGGTCAGTGGTCGAGCGTTGGACTCTTGAATCCCTGAAACCCGACAACCAGTCAATGCTGACCTTTTACTTTTCCTATCAGGATTTTCCCTATCATGGTTTCGGCACTCACGATGTCGAACAAATTGTTTTACTGACCCCCGAGTCCCGATATGTCAAAGCTCCGACGCACGCGCGATTTTGACTTCTCAACGCCTCGTTGCCTCTGTCGGGATTTCAGACTTCTCAGTATTGTGAATACTGATAGAAATGTTTTGGGACTTCTCGCCATGAAACTCCGAAACGGTGTGCCACCTATCCACTCATTGACTTCTCTGTGGCCCACATAATCCTTTTGGTTTTCGGGATATCGCGTTTCGTGATTTCGCGATTCTCGTTGCAATGTTTACGCGAATTCAACCTACGAAACCCCGATATGGTGACGACGTGTAAATCCGAAGGCCCCTGTGGCTCGAACCTACGGTCCTGCCCCTCCCGTGCTTCAAACCTCTTGGGAATACTCGATGTATCTCCCTTTCTCCTCTGTGAGATCTAACAGCTCACGGAAATTCGTGAATTCTCCTCGGAGAATTCCGACCATTCTTCCTTCCTTGGCGATTTCTGCAAATGACCAAGTGCTCCTCCGTGAAACTCGTCCACCTGCGGTGCAAACTTACGATGCTTCCTGAATCTTCCAGGTACAACTTCTATTGTGCAGTTCTTCAACAATTTCGAAGGCCTTTTCCTTCCTTATCTTTCTTATAATTCTGAGCCTTAGAAAAGGATCTTGCGCGCACTCCTTGTGGAAACCTTCAAACACTTCTAAGTGTTGAATCCTTTCGACTCTGCACACACCTGCAGCAGCAGTCTCTCAACAGTTCACTCAGGTTCGCAACCCTGAAACTTTCCTTAGCTTGTGCACTCCTTGCATGGATTATGTGCCTATCTGCACCTCGGAGTGAATAAGAACAAAATATATCTCTATCTAAACCCTTTGTCAATGCACTCCTTGCAGACACTTCGACTGCACTCCTTGCAAGAATCCTTGTTCAGATAGAGAAACAATTGAAACTCATTCCTACTTCCCTTCAGACTTCAAACTCAAACATGAAATCATATACACAACATATAAAGAAAATGTATAACAGGAAGCAAACATTCATGAGAATATCATTCAACATCAATACACAGAGAACAAACACAAAACCATGAATTTAGATCAACCTGTTTCTATTAATCCAAATATATGTACATGGGTGTTCTTACACAGCTCTCTGCATGCTCTTTCTCCAGTAATGCTTCTGATCTAATGTTACAATACACAATGAGGGTGTCTATATCCCGTTTCCCTCTTGCACTCTAAAACTGTCTAATCTAGAATTAAATTATATCTACCTGCATTAACTACTATAAATTCCTTCTACCTACTAAGGACGAGAGAAAATGGATCAAGGTCCATTAACATTATACAATTGCGCCTCTTCTTAATGACTTCATTTAATATTGCGCATCAAATCCAAGAGAAATTCAAAATTTGTGCTCTCTTGTCCAACTGTCCTTCGCTTCTGCGTTGGCTCGCTTGATGTTGGTGATGCTCCTGCATCATACTCCCTCGCTTGAAAATTTTCATGGGCTCCTGTCCATGAGTTGACGCATGGTTTGTCCATGCTTCTGGATCTCCGCTTCATTCTCCCAACTGGCATCTTCAACTGGATGGTTCTTCCATTTGACCAGATACTCAAAATATTTCTTTCGCCTGGTCCTCTTGCTCACTCTTTTGTCCAGTATGCGCTCCATCTGCGGCTTATCTGCCACTGGAATTTTCTTTGTCCACTGAACCACTGGCTGCTCATTTCCAGTCCTTGTTACTTCATCCCTATATGGGTATAAATCTGAGATATTGAATATCGGAGAAATTCTGATCCCATTGGGTAATTCAATCTTGTAAGAATTCACCCCAAACTTCTTCAAGACCCTACATGGACCGATTTTCCTCATCTTCAACTTACTATATGTTCCCCTCAAGAACCTTTCTTTCCTCAAATGTGCAAGAACCAAGTCACCAACCTCAAACTGAAGTTGTCTTCTATGCTGATCGACTCTATGCTTATACTCCTGGCTTGAATTCGACAGTCACTCCTTCACCTGGCTGTGAAGTTCCTTCACTGCCTCTACGAATTCTTTTGCACTAGTGCTTCTAGTCGCAGTCTATTATGAATCCCTCAGTTCAGAAATTCCTCTCATTTGCATGCCATAGACAACCTGAAATGGACTCTTCCCTGTGCTTCTGTTGACTGAGTCGTTATACACAAACTCTGCCTGTGGTAATATGTTGTCCCACTGGCTGTGGTGTTCTTTCACCAAGATTCTTAGTAAGTCTCCCAGACTTCTGTTGACCACTTCTATTTGTCCATCCGTCTGAGGATGATAAGATGAACTAAATGACAAGTTAGTTCCCAGCTTCTTCCATAAGGTCCTCCAAAAATGCCCTACGAATTTTGCATCTGGATCTAAAACTATGCTTCTTGGTAAGCCATGAAGTCAAATGACCTCTTTCAAAAACAGATTCGCAATGTGAGTCGTGTCACTGGTTTTCTGACATGGAGTGAAGTGTTACATCTTGGAAAATTTATCCACCACCACAAAGATTGAATCACAACGTCTTTGTGTTCTTGGAAACCCCAATACAAAATCCATGCTGATTGCATCCCATGGCCTTCCTGGTATGGGAAATGGTTGATAAAACCCCACATTATGCTTCCTTCCCTTCGAATGCTGGCGAATTCTGCATCTATCCACGAATCTCTTAACATCTACTTGCATTCCTGGCCAAAAATATGACTCATTCAGCTTTGTGAACATCTTGTCATGACCAAAGTGCCCTGCTAATCCTCCACTGTGTTTATCCTTCAGCAAGTTCTCCCTCATGGGGCATTTTGGAATACACAGTTTATTACCTCTAAACAATAATCCTTCTTGGATCATTTAGTCTATCCATTGGCCTCTATCCCTGAGAATTGGATTCTCAGCTACTTCATACGCCTCCTTAAAATCTGGATCATCTGCATACATGTCCCTGAGATTATCAAAACCCAACATTTTGACTTTGAACTTCTGCAACAGCAAACACTTCTTGCTCAAAGCATCAACAACTTTGTTAGCAATACCAGAAATATGTTTAATCACAAAAGTGAAATTCTGCATGTACTCAAACCATTTGACATGTTTCTGATTCAACTTCTCATGCTGAGTCACAAACTGCAATGCATGATTGTCACTGTATAAGACAAACTCTTTCGGGATCAAGTAATGTCTCCATTTCTTCAATGCTTGAACAATAACATAGAACTCCTTATCATAAGTGGAGTACTTCACTTTCGCTTCATTCAGCTTCTCGCTGAAATATGCTATCAGCCTGTCTTTCTTACTTAGGACTGCCTCGATTGCAAATCCACTTGCATCGCATTTCACTTGAAATGTTTTCTGGAAATTTGGCAACACCAAAACTGGTTGTTCCATGATCTTCCTCTTCAACAGATTAAAAATCTTTTCATCATCTTCAGTCCAATGAAAAGACTTGTGTCGTTTTTTCATTGTATCCATCATTGCTGCGCTAATTCCACTAAAATTCCTGATGAACTTCCGGTAGAAACTAGCCAATCTCTGAAAACTTCTCATCTCAAAAACATTCTTCGGTGATGGCCAATTCTTGATCACTTCCACCTTATTTGGATCCATCCTCGACTCATTCGCTGAAATAAAAAACCCCAAGTAAATGAGCTCTGTCTTCATGAATGAGGACTTCTTCATGTTTATCAACAGCTTCTCCTGCTGTAATATTTGCATCATTGTAGCCAAATGCTTCAGATGCTCTGCCACTGTTTTACTAAAAATCAGTATGTCATCCAAATACACAATGACAAATTTTTCGATGAACTCCCTCAGGACTTCGTTCATCAATCTCATGAAGGTACTCAATGCATTTTTTAAGACAAATGGCATAACAAGCCATTCATACAACCCTTCGTTTGTTTTGAATACTGTCTTCCATTCATCACCTTCTCTCATGCGGATCTGGTGATAACCTCTTTTCAAATCAATCTTTGAAAAATACTTTGCTCCACTCAAGCAATCCATCAAATCATCCATCCTAGGAAATGGAAATTTGTACCTGATGGTTATCTTATTGATCGCCCTTGAGTCAGTACACATTATCTAGCTTCTGTCTTTCTTCGGACTGAGTATTGTTGGAGCAACACATGGACTCAAGCTTTCCCTAACCAACCCTTTGGCCAACAAATCCTGGACTTTCCTTTTAACCTCTTCATTCTCTTGCAGCGTCAATCTGTACGCAGCTTTGTTTGGCAAACTAGCTCCTGGTATGAGATCAATATGGTGACTCACACTTCTAATCGGTGGCAATGAATGAGGCAATTCATCCACTACTATATCAACGGACTCTTCCAGCAGTTCCTGAACCTCTTCTGGTAAATCATCTACCCTTGTGCTGGTCAACACAATTCTAGGCTTTCTGACCACAATAAACTCTGGATCCTCCTTCTTCTTAACCTTGGTAAAAAGTTCCTTCCCACTCATGAGAAGTATAGTGTTGCTTACTTCCGGCTTCACCACCTTATCCTTGATTGGAAGCAACATGTGTGTCCTCCCATTCTTCTCTAGGGTGTATGTGTTCATTCTTCCATCATGAATCACATTCCGGTCATATTGCCATGGTCTTCCCAACAATAGATGACAAACATCCATAGGAATGACATCACATAATATCTTATCATTATATCCTCCTATATTGAATTCAAATAAACATTGTTTAGTGACAGTTACCTGATGTCCTTTTTGTAGCCATGAAACTCTGTATGGGCTTGGATGATCAGTCATCTCCAACTCCAGATTTTCTACCATATTCGTCGAAACGAGATTATCCATGCTACCACTGTCTACAATGACCTTGCATACTTTGTCCTTGGTTTTGCAAGCAGTCCTGAAAATTATGGTCCTTTGGACTGAACTCTCCACCTCCTTCTCAGGTGTCAAAAGGAATTTTCGCATCATCAACGATCGTCCTCCTTCAGTGTCTTCTGCCTCAACATCCCGCCTTTGTGCTTCGGCGATGTGAGATTATCCACTCTCCTTCTTTTTATTTTGACACTCGTAAGACTTGAGCCAATTCTTTCCACATGTGAAGCAGGTAATTACTCCACCTCTTCCTCTTCCTCTACCTCTAATATGAGGAAAAGTGTTGTTATCAGCATAATCTCCCCTCTTCTCAGTATGTTTCCCTCTATGCGAGGTTCCACCTCTCTCGATTCGAGTCTCAGGATTCTTCTAGTCTTCTTTGGGCTTCTGATATTTATCCTAGACAACTGATTTGCCTCTGGGTTGACTTCTGCCTCGGCCCTCCTGACTTTGCTTTCGGCTCAGCTTCTCTTTAGCTTTCAGAGCCATCTGATAAGAATCTTCCACCGTTCGGATGGTTACCATGCTCATCTCATCCTGGATATCATATCTCAGGCTATTCATATATCTGGAAACCTCCTCATCATCGCTATCCTGATGACCTACCCTGATGTTCAGCTTATAGAATTCCTCAGTGTATTCTTTCACTGACATCAACTTCTATCTCAGGTTTTGCATCCTCCTGAACAGAGTAATTTGATAGTCCATGGGAATGAATTTTTCCTTCAACTTCGTGATCATTCTATCCCAGCTCTTGATCTTCTGCTTTCCCTTGCAGCATATGTCAGCTTGTAGTTCATCCCACTGCAATGTTGCATGTCCCTTCAATCTAGTGACAGCACGCTTGACCTTCTTTTCTTCCTCGACATATTCATAGTCAAAGTATGTGTCTAGAGCTCTAATCTAGTCTAGAAGCTCCTCTGCATCCAAGTTTCCCTCATAAACTGGAATGTCCATCTTTTCTCTTGCACCCATCCTTGCAATAGATATGATCAACCGTTCGTTTTATGCATCTTCGGATGGAACTTCTTCTTCTCGTTCAGTCTCAACTTCAATCTTGGAATCACTGAGATCCCCCGCAGTAGTTGTGCGTCTTTGTGTTGTCTCCATGTCTTCGAGTCTGGCTCGTAGATCACGCATCTCTCTCTCCATGGCTGGATATTTCATCTTCCTTCCTCTTCTCCTTGACATTTCCCTCTCCTCTGGTGGATCGGGTGTTTGCATGTCCCTTCTCCTTGGCAGCATGGTGAATTCTTCTTTTCTCTGCTATAGAAAGAAAAAAAACCTTTCTATGCTTTGATACCACTTGATGTCGACACCCTCTACTCCACAACCCGTAGGTCAGAAGGTCCATGTCGACGTAGTATCTTTCCTTTCACACATCCCGAAGAACTCTAACTGGTTCTTCTATTTCCATATCAGGAAATCTGCACCCACAACAAACTCTCGCGGGATCCCCTCTTTACACTTGGGAGATCGGACTTCGCGACTTCGTGAGGTCAGTGGTCGAGTGTTGGACTCTCGAATCCCCAAAACCTGACAACCAGTCAACACTGACCTTTTCCTTTTCCTATCATGATTTTCCCTATCATGGTTTCAGCACTCGCGATGTTGAACAATTTTTTTTACCGACCCCCGAACCCTGATAGGTCGAAGCTCCGATGCACGCGCGAGTTTGACTTCTCAACACCCCGTCGCCTCTGTCGAGATTTCAGAATTCGTGGTATCGCGAATCCTAATGCAAATGTTTCGGGACTTATCGCCATGAAACTCCGAAAGGTGTGCCACCTGTCCACTTGCTGACTTCTCCATGGCCCACACAATCCTCTTGGTTTTTGGGATGTCGCGTTTCGTGATTTCACGATTCCCGTTGCAATGTTTACAGGAATTCAACCCATGGATGATTTTAGGGGCTAAATTTCTCTCATGGGCTAATTTTCCATGGTTTTTCCAAAAACGAGATTCACTATTTTAAAAATGATTCGCCCAAATTCTATAGGATAAAATTATTTTACCTTAAAAATYGCCAAAAWTTTATAAAAAMTATATAAAATCCTTAGAAATTTGAATATTTTTACAAAAATATCGCCAAACATTTATAGTTGGCATATGAAGGATTAGTAAGATTCGCCAAGGTTTCTACATTTTAAAATATATTTCTGTCCTTAAAATCATCCCTACTTCAACCTATGAAACCCCGATATGGTGACCACGTGTAAATCCGATGGCCCCTGTGGCTCGGACCTACGTTCCTGCCCCTCCTGAGCTTCAAACCTCCCAGGAATACTCGACGTATCTCCCCTGCTCTTCTGTGAGATCTAACGGCTCACGGAAATTCGTGAATTCTCCTCGGAGAATTCCGACCATTCTTCCTTCCTTGGCGATTTCTGCGAATGACCAAGTGCTCCTCCGCGGAACTCGTCCACCTGTGGCGCAAAATTACGACGCTTCCTGAATCTTCCAGGTACAACTTTTGTTGTGTTGTTCTTCAACAATTTTGAATGCCTTATCCTTCCTTATCTTTCTTATAATTCTAAGCCTTATAAATGGCTCTTGCGCGCACTCTTTCCGATAACCTTCAAACACTTCTAAGTGTTGAATCCTTTCGACTCTACACACACCTACAACAACAGTCTCTCAATAGTTCACTCAGGTTCACAACCCTAAAATTTTCCTTAGCCTGCGCACTCCTTGCACGGATTTTGTGCCTCTCTGCACCTCAGAGTGAATGAGAACAAAAGCTATCTCTATCTGAACCCTTTGTCAACGCACTCCTTACAGACACTTCGACTGCACTCCTTGCAGGAATCCTTGTTCAGATAGAGAAACAATTGAAACTCATTCCTACTTCCCTTCAGACTTCAAACTCAAACATGAAATCATATACACATCATATAAATAAAATGTATAACAGGAAGCAAACATTCATGAGCATATCATTCAACATCAATACACAAAGAACAAACACAAAACCATGAATTTGGATCAACCTCTTTCTATTAATCCAAATATCTATACATGGGTGTTCTTACATATCTCTCTGCATGCTCTTTCTCCAGTAATGCTTCTGATCTAATGTTACAATACACAATGAGGGTGTCTATATCCTGTTTCCCTCTTGCGCTCTAAAACTGTCTAATCTAGAATTAAATTCTATCTACCTACATTAACTACTATAAATGCCTTCTACCTACTATGGACGAGAGCAAATGGATCAAGGTCCATTTACATTATACAAGTGTGCCTCTTCTTAATGACTTCATTTAAGATTGTGCATCAACTCCAAGAGAAATTCAAAATTTGTGCTGGCTTGTCCAGCTGTCCTTCGCTTTCGCGTTAGCTCGCTTGATGTTGGTGATGCTCCTGCATCATATCTGGAATTCGAGTTACATGATATGTGGTCTATAAAATATTATTTAGAGTTCCTATATTTCAAATGGGGTCGGAATTTAGTTGACATGTTGCGATACAATATTTCATAAACTTCGTAATATGGGTTTTATTTATAAAAAAATAAACCATACCATATTTTAAACCAATCCTCTTTATACTCTTTAATGTTTTAAAGTACTTCATATGGGTGATTCAGATATTTCAAAATGGCTTAAGTTATGGTTTTGTGGGTTTATAATATGATAACATATCAAAACAAGTGTTGCATGGAAGCATAGTCCCTGTCAGGCTGGATACGAAGTAAACGCGTGGGTAGCAAGTTGTAGTACACATGGTATTCCTGAATTAGTTTTATTTCAAATTTATCAAAAATTATTAATGTTTGGTACATAACCAATGCAACCCAGCAATTACAGAGTGGCGTGTAGGCAAAGTCGCGGATTCATTTTATTTAACAGTTATGTCATATACAGTTTGCAACGAACAATTTCTTCATATACATGAGACTCCGTAATTTATAGAATATTATAACATTGTATGAAGATTTTGATGTCGAGGGTGTTCGATGATATACATTTAACGATTCCTTCATATACATGAGACAGTAATTTATAGAATATTATAACATTGTATGAACTGAGCTACCTTGAGGGGAAACCATCTTAGCCACTTGAACCGCTTCATAACTGAAGTGTAGACTGTTACTAATGCAAAAAGAGTTCAAAACTGTGGCCCGTAAGGGTGACCAATACAAATGTGGAAAGTGTAGACAACATAACTATAGTAACCATGGACAAATGCATGAAAGGTCTACATGAATATGATAAAACAATAGAGGAAAACAATAGACAGATCACCGGTATGGGTTGTAGTGTTGCAACAGGGCCATGCAGAAGGTGAAAAATTTTGTCTCTCCAGGAGGAGGCGGCTCCTCATCGACTGGTGTCTGGTTCAGTTGCATGGTGTCGTCCATTTTTTATGGCACATGCTCTATATTCTATTCCAGTGCCAACACTGGTGCAGAGGTTGTTGTTGGTTGGGTTGTTGTTGCTTGGCCTGCCTCTGGTGGGAGGTGATCAACATCCTGTAACGCAGAGAATAATTGAAAATTTTGAGAGGCTTTGTTGTCCATGGCCTCTAGGTGGAACCGAAGGTCGTCCATGTTCTGATGCATGTCGAACACTAGGCTCTGCACCAGGGCAGAGGATGCAGCAAGGGGCGGGAGAGAAATGAGAATTTGAGTGGATTATGGCAGGGATGAAGAGGAGGTGGATGAAGAGGAGGAGGATAGCAGTGAGGGAGTAGGTAGGGGACAGATGACCAGGCGGGGTCGGTTTGGATGGCAGGTCGAACCGTGTTTCGACTTCCCTCATAGCCAAGGCATATTTGGGACAGTGGGACAGCGAAATTGTGTCTGCAACAGAGCAAGAGAGGACAAAAGCAGAGAAGGGAAAGGCTGGGAAGGAGGCAGATCTCTAAGAAGAAAATCTAGGAGAAGTTTTTGGTGCAGAATTGACATGGGTTTTCTGGTTGTCGGGGTGTTGGACTCAAAATTAGGATTTTGTTGTTTTGTGGTCTACAAATAGCATGGACACTTCCACGATATACAATTTGACAAGCAGTCCTACAGATTATTTGAATTTTTGGATCGTAGGTTCTGGGGCTGGCGTGCTGAAAATCGATCTTTTGTTGTTACCCGAATAAGTTTTCCTTTTTACATATGTCGGTGGACAAAAAAAGAAAAAACAATAGTACTGACGTCTGTTACATAGGGTGGTGAACATAAGTATGGAAACAATGTTGTTCCAGAATTAGTTTTCTTAAAAAGAGCCAGTTCTTGACTTAGATAGTTTTTGGATGTGGGTTGTTGGGCTGGGGACCTGTTGTTCCGTGATCTACAAATAGCACCTAGACTTCCGTGATATACAAATTGACATGCAGTTTTGCAGACTAGTTGAATTTTTTTATTGCGGGTTCTCGGGCTAGCAGGCTAAAAATCAGACTTCTGTTGTTCCGTGGCCTACAAAAATAAAATATGTGATTTGATGAAGTAGATATATATAGCATGAACGGAAGCTTCATCCCAGGTTGTCGGGGTTGTGGGGTGAAAATTTTTCTTGTGTTGTGTTGTTGCCTACAAATAGCATCGAGAGTTCTGCGATATACAAATTGAGAAGTTGTTTTGCAAACTATTTGAAATTTATGGATCGCGAGTTGTCAGACTAGCAGGCTGCAAATTGGGCATCGGTAGTTCCATGGTCTACAAATAGCACCTAGAGTTCCGTGATATACAGATTGACAGGCGGACTTTCGGATTACCTGAAGTTGAAGTTGCTCGTGTTGAATAATCAAATTGAAATAATAAACTGAATAACTTATTTTTGTATCGATAAAATAATTTATAATTAAATAAAGCAAGTTTAGCATTCCCAAAATCAGTTTTCTTTTTTACATATGCTGGTGGACAAAAAAAGAAAAAAAAATAGTATTGATGTATGTTACATAGGTTGGTGAACATAAGCATGAAAAAAATTGCGTTGTGGAATTAAGTAGGTTATCGGGCTACGGACCTTAAATGCGGGTTTTTGTTGTTCCTTGTGCTACAAACAGCAGGTAGAGTTCCGCAATATACATATTGACAATTGGATTTGTGGAGTATTTGAATTTGGAGAGGCTCATGTCGAATAAGAAAATTGAAATAATATACTCCATAACTTATTTTAATATCAATAAAATCGTTTATAATTAATTAAAACAAGTTTAGCATTTCTGAATTAGTTTTTATTTTTACATATGTTGGTGGACAAAGAAAGAAAAAAAACATAGTACCGATGTCTGTTACATAGGATGGTTAACATAAACATGAAAAAATAAACGTTCCCGAATTAGTTTCTTTAAAAGAGCGGGTTCTTGAGTTGACCAGTTTTTGGATTGCGGGTCTGTGTCCTAAAAATAGCACTGATAGTTCTATAATATACAAATTGACAATTGGAGTTGCAGACTACTTGAATTTTAAGGGGCTTGTGCTCAAAAATTTTAGTATTCACGAATCAATTTTATTTACATAGGCATACAGGGCGATCAACAAAAGGACCAAATAGATAGCATTCATGAATTAGTTTTCTTTAAAATAGGCACTCATCGACACAAGAAACTAAAATTTATGAAATCATAGGTTCGTGGAGACCATAAAATAGACATAGCAAATGTGTAACTCTGTGTACATACTCTCTATGAAATTTTACGAAAACATAAAAGAAAGAAAACAACTAGCATTCCCGAACTAGAGCATGGAGGGAACCCTAAATAAAAACTTGTCCAATTTTTGGATTGCGGATTCTCAGGCTGGGGACCTAAAAATGGAGCTTTTGTTGTTCCATGTCCTGTTGCCAATGTCTGTTACAAAGGGTGGTGGAAAAAATGACCAAATAAATAGCATTCCCGAATTAGTTTTCTTTAAAACAAGGGCTAGTGGATACAAGAAATTGAAATGTATCAAATTATAGGTTCCTAGAAAGCAGAAATTACACATACCAAATATGCAATTTTTTAAATATTGCCCACAGTTTGGCGATATACAAATTGAGAAGCAGATTTGCGAACTATTTAAATTTTAAGGGCTTTTGTGGCAAAAGTATGAATCACCGGTGGTAAAGATCCAACAAATGACATATTGTCTAGACGTTTGAGTACAAAAAAAGTAGCGAACACAATTTCATGACATTTATATGAAAAATAATGAAACATGTTAGATATTCTTGGAAATTTAAAGAAACATATATATATATATATATATATATATAT
>JZKD02S1312533.1:649087-688038 GCA_000966675.3 Picea glauca
GAGTCAGTGATTTATTTCATACTTTATTTTGAAAATAACCAGGCCGGAGAAAAGATGCATAGGACAAAAAGAGAATTGAGATAAACTAAACATAATGTCTTCACATTCAGCATGGTTGAAGATAAAAATCTAGGAACATGTAAATATATAAGGAGATAAAAGAATAGTTTTATTTGGAGTATATGAAAAAATTAATAGTTTGTTACATATCCCTGGAGATGTAAATGTGTTTTTCATATAGACTGGGATTGGGGATCCCGTGGACCATAACAGAAATATGTACAACAAATAGGACTGTGGAAAGGAGTTGGACATAGTAAAATGTAATACCTTAAAAGTAGAAATGGAAAGATCATTTTTTGGCTATAGATTTCTACTCAGAGAAGTTGGAATAACTGAATTGACAAAGAAAGAACTATGCATTTCCCTGTTGGATTTGGGCAATGACCCACTTCAAGTTCTCTTCAATATAGTTTCTCAAAGGGGCGAAGTTGATGTCATTGCGGATTTGAATTTTAAAAACTTCATTTTCTAATTCTCTTAGATCAATTAAAAGTTTGCACAGAGTTTCATCGATGTCTGCATTTTGTACCGAATATCAAACTAGCTAGTTGTGCACCTCTTGTTCATGATATTCAATAATGATGGAAAAAATTTCTAAACACGAGGCTTTCAAATTATCAACTTGTTTATTGAAATCTTGCTTGGTTGATGCCAGCGAGTTGAGGATTAAGATGGGGTCCTGGAAGCCATTTGTGTTTCCTGCTAAGTCTGTTTTGGTGATCTTTGTCAATAATGTTTCTTTCTTGGATATTTCTTTCTCACATGACTGGACGATGACATACATATTTTTAACTTTCTCTTTCTAGCATGCTTCTAGTTGAGTGAGCCATTTATTGGAAGGGATATCATGTTGTCTTCTTCTGGTCTATTCCATGTTGTTGACATGAAAGGAAAAAGGGATGACCGTGTGCACATATAAACTTTCTTCATTTTTTAAATCCGTCTTCAAAAGTAAGAGCAAGTTATGTGCCCTTCTCCCTAAGGAATCCATATTCTGTTATGTTTCCCAGGCCTTCATAATTAGTTCCATTCTTTTTTTCATATTTTTCTTGACATATCCTCTACAAGATGCGAGGAAGTTGGAGGACCCTTTTACATTTGTTGCAGGAGTGCACGTAGTAGCAGGCATTGCTATTCGCAAAGAACTATGAAGCAATGGCATAGGAAACAAAGCTTCCTCTAATTCCTTAATGTGGTTCTTTAGTCTGGCATTTTTAGCTTCAATGAGTCCAACGGAACCATTAATAGCATCTATGGTTGCCACGTGAAGTTGAGATATTTTGGACGCCTTCATATTGGCAAGGTCAAGTTCTGAACGATGTATTCTTTGGTTATTATTTACATCTTTTTTTTCAATGATTAATTTTTTTTATTCGGATTCAAAAACAACATTCTGGAATACGAAGGATTCATCTTCGTAAACAATTAGGGTATCAACCATGTCCATTGAGTAGGTAGGATGAATTCCATCTACGGGTTGATCAAGGTTGCAGAATATCATTTCCATATCAGCGTCAAGATCCATGTTTTCACTGTAAGTTTTGGGCTGCTCTACCTCCCCTGCAATTCCTTTTCCCTTCTTCTGTATGGAAAGGTCGCGAGGACAATGTTCACTATATTTCTACAAAACTATTGTAGATTTGGGGCCAATACTTTGTTGAAATGTTGATTTGCTCCAGATTCTACTTGAAATGAAGAATTGGAGGGGGCAATATAATCCCTCAGAAACATTGCTTCCATGCGTGCGAATGGAAAATATCCTCATTAATGACAATATATATGTGTGTTGTATGATGACCTGTTAGAAGTAAATATTAATTATTTTATACTTAGAAGTGCGAAGGTGGAAGTTACGATGAAGAAAATTGAAGGAGTGAAGGTTTCGTGAACTAACCAAGGTGGCTGCGTGTGAATGCCATTCCATGGTATTTCAAATTAAGACTTGGAAGATATTGGAGGTTTTCCGAAGGAATCAAGCTGGCGGCATGTGAATGACATTCCATGGAATTTGAAATTAAGACTGGGAAGGGATAAGAAAATCCTTCGCATAAATTGCATTGATGGCAGAACTTCTCGAGCCTTACGTGCATCAATGAAAGCTTAGACGGTGCTTGCACGATGACCTGTTAGCATTAAATATTTAGAAAGAAGACATATATATATAAACACGATTTCTTATTAAGAAGATATGCGAAGGTGACGGGCACGAGGAAGAGCAAGCAAGGAAGGAATGGCCAAGTGTGAAAGTGCATAATGAAATTGATGAGTTTACAATGTTGAGGCTACATGAGTCAGAATTTCTTAGAGAAGCAATGTACGGATGTCATTCCATACTTTTCCACTTTCGAGATGGCAGGTTCTCGGAGAGGCGGGCTCAAAAAAATGTCTCTATTGTTTGGTGTTCTACAAATAGCACACACAGTTCCACGATATACAAATAGACAAGGGGACTTGCGGGTTGGCTTATATTTTATGGACCATTGACAGGTTCTGGATCACGGGTTATTAGGTTGGTGGGGTAAAAAACGGGGCTCTATTTATAGGGTACTTACAAATAGCTTATGACAATAATTTGACAATAAAGTTTGTGTTCTGGTCGTCTCAACATTCTACTCCAGGGATGGAGGGATCCCAAAAACTAGCAATACATATCAAATATGCACAGATCCCTTATTACATACTTAGCCACTTATTTGGATCACGGACTTGGCTCCGTACGACTCCCAATGCATATTTCATAATTCATGTGCAACACCAACTCTATAGTTACCAGATTGGTGTGTGTAGAAATGAGGCAAAATTAGATATGTACCTTTATTAAGAATCGACATCAGATTTTATACACCATGTACCCATATCGCATTCCATACTTGAAAATTCTCGGGCGGGAGGGGTCAAAAAAATTCTTCTATTGTTCCATGTTCTACAAATAGCACATATAGTTCCGCAATATACAATTTGACAGAAGGAATTATGAGGTCGTTGAGATATTAGACGCCATTATTTGGATCGCACACTTGCGAATTACACAATATGCCTCTAATGTTTCTTGTCCTGCGAATAGCCGTTATGGTTGGACGATATAGAAATTCACAAGTGGACTTGCGGGGTGGATGACCCAACATTGCATCTTTTGGATGGTGGATGTGCAGGGTAGTTGCCTCTATGCGCAAAACAAAAAAAACCAAAAAAAACATAGCTGGAAATAAGTTTGACAAACATAGAGAAAGTAAACAAAAAATTTTTTACTATGGAATACGAGCAGGAAAAGGGTGCACCTTTGCATGGTTTGGTCTACGTGTGTGGGTAGGAGTTCTTTGCATCCTCTGGTTTTCTTGTCTATTTATATGAACAAAATTACAAAGAAAAATGGATATGAACATAACTTCAAATGTTAAGAAAAAGGCAACTACTATGTACATATAAAAAAAAAATAGAATACGTTGAATAGAGTCAGAAGCAGTTTTTGGGAGGATGTACCTTTTTTTTTTCCTGTACAATGTAAATTTTATAATTCAAGTAGAACAGCATCTACATCGATGTGTTTACAAATCAGAGATACAAATATGAGTTTGGAATAACTTTGATGTATATGTCATAATTCAAGTGCAATACCAATTGTATCGTGATTAGACCAATATGTGTCTAATACAAACATATTGTATTGAGGAATGGGCACATTGGACCAGACATGGTCAATTAGTGTATTTTGCAGCTGGACTATGTTGTTCATAAGAAAGCGGAGACTATATTTGCACATGTAGTTTTTCAATTCTTTTGTTCTGCCAGTATTTTGTAGCATATCGATATTGAAGTCTCCTACAAGTACAATGGGTCCATTTAGATGAAAATGGGTCAATGCATTGGAAATAACATGTACTATGTTGGAGAATGTTGCGTGGGGAGAAACATACAGATTCAGTATTGCAACTTTTGTTTCACGAGAAAAAAAAATTGCAACCACCAACTCAACATTGTTTTCTTCGATATGTATATGGTCCAAAATTGGTAGATGTTTTTTCACCAGTATCACGACCCCATGTGTAATGTAACTTGATATGCAATTGTGATTTTGGAATTGTTTGTTCTGCATGCATAATTCCATGTGTGTTTCATGCAAGCACAGACTCTCATTCCCCACATGCTTGTCCCACCCCAGGAGTATACACCTTCACTGTCCTACAGTCCTTTGGATGAAAAACCTCCCTTGCCTTGGGCTTCAGCAACAGGCCAGACCGAAATTCTTTGAGCTCCGTGGTAGCTACAGGACCCCTTACAGGAGTTCTCACTTCCTTCGCGCACTCTCTCACCTGAAGAGAGTCGCTCACAATCTTGACAACCTACCTATTCAACCAATTACTGCTCAATTCCCACAAGGTAAGGATAATAACACATCAACAACATTCGGTTAACTCACGAGAGACAACAACTACAAGGAAT
Source organism: Picea glauca (assembly GCA_000966675.3). Lineage (NCBI taxonomy): Eukaryota > Viridiplantae > Streptophyta > Pinopsida > Pinales > Pinaceae > Picea > Picea glauca. Next base: position 653,591 of record JZKD02S1312533.1, read on the forward strand.
TAGGTATGGACGTCCAAAAATAGAAACAACCCACTAAGACGCAACATGGCTCAGGTAATACACAGGAAATAAACCCAAACGGTTAATGAACAAACTCGGATTTGCAGTGTGGATAAACCTTGGTTCATGGGACACACAGGTCGGATTTTTCCCTTCCCTCTAGTTTCTCATATGTCCCAGGTTATGCCGAGGGCAGACGTAGAGGCTAGTGAGTTCAGGCGGTGGATCGAAGAATGAGAGATCACCCCCCAACATGACTGACTCATCAGTTTTAACTGCATGCGACCAGCTCGACACTTGTCTTCCTGGAGCCACATGAGTTTCACTTAGAACACATTCCCTTTACAGGAATTTAGGACACCACTCAACATGTACATCGTAGCCTTTATGAAATAATCATAAATTATTATCCCCCTTATAGGTAAGCCCCCTAGCTTATCTCCTAGGCCCACACACTTAGCCTCCTCCCTTACCCAACCATGTGGAAGATTAGTCCCCCATCACTCTTTCTTTGTGGTCAGTTTACACGCATCGATGTTTATATTTTATTAATGATCTGCATAATTACATATACAAAATCAGGCTCATGTCCTTTAACACCTAGGCTCCCCAGCCTAATAAACACATAATCCCACCATATTATATACACTTGGCTTGCTAGCCTATAAACATAAATACAATTCATAATATAATTGGGGCATTTCCTTGGGGATATTACAATCCCCTCCCCTTATTTTTGTATTTTCCTCAGTGAAACTCTTTACACAACATCAACAAGATCTCCAAAATATTCAAAACGATGTGGGTATTCTTCCTGCATTGTGTCCTCATGCTCCCATGTCACGTCCTCAGGAATGTATCGAGGCCACTGGACCTTTACAATCCCTATGGATCAATTTCGGAGTTGTTTGATCTTCTAGTCCAATATGTGCACCAGATGCACTTGCAAGACGCCTTCTTGCTCCACCTGAATAACATTTCAATCAATAACACGATTAGCATTAGGTATATATTTCTTAAGCAATGAAACATGAAACACATTATGTACAATCATGGATGTAGGTAATGAAAGCATCTATGAAATGTGTATATATATATATATATATATATATATACAGACAATTCTAATAACATTATAACATGTATACAAGATACACAACATACAATAAATAGAGAATTGTACTTATGTTTTGATGGAGAAGACTTTCGTATCAACATGTTCTAGGCCAAGGTACCAAACCTTAGTAGCACTCCAACCAACTGTCTCTTTTCCCCACATTCCTGTCCCACCCCAAGAGTTTGCACCTTCACTGTCACACAGTCCATCGACTGGTACACCTCCCTTTCCTTGGGCTTCAACAACAGGTCGACTCAAGAAGTCTTAGAGCACCATGGCTCGCAAAGTTCCAACTGCTCTCAAATGTTTCCAATCAACATCTTCCTCGAGCTACTCTTTGTATTCAACATTCTAACTTTAATCAACATCATCTCATATACATCACCCACATGCAGTTATCATGAGAAAACATAAAAGAATTCATTTAGGAACTCCAACTTAGTTCAAAGGGAATTCATCTTTTTCCCAAAACATGAAATTCTATTTCATAATTCATCTTGGTTGTTGTCATATTAAGATTGCAACCTTCCTTGTGGTTTTCCACAAGCACTAAACTGTATACCATTTTCTTTCAAGGCTTCATCTTGCATACTGCTAACAATTGTCATTATTTCATGTACATCATAATTCAATTGCAATATGTATAGAACCATATGCAGTGAACTTAGAATTGTTTGCATTTAGCAATTCAATCATAATTACCAAACAATTTAATAAAATAGAATGACTCGTTACTCTATGCATATGCATGTTCAGAGTAATATCTGTAAGTTCATTACTTCTTTTTATGAACAAGAAAATTTCCCATAGTCAATGCTCATGTGACTACTTGACTTGCAACTTTCCTGTTGCAATGTCTAAAAACTCCTGAAATGTCCTCAGCTTCATGAGTTCACAACATTTCAGCTATTAATAACAATTATTTCCATGCAATAATACTTACAAAACTCATTCATCTATCGCTTTTAATATACAATTCCATCACTTACTATGCATGAGTGCAATTCTCAATGCATACTTATTCAATGCACCTTGCATTGAATTACATAATGCTCTTTATCTCAGTCATGTATCTCACCATCCATGAGTTGGAATTATGGCCAATGTGTTGAAACATTCTCCATACACTTCCTATTGTCTTCCCAATTAATTGGGTGCCTTCCAATTCGACCTGAACACTACACCAAGAATATAATTGTGTGGTGTTCATTAGTGTTAGAAAACAAGTTGTAACCAAAATTTTATTTAAAAGTAGGAATCTTTTAGTACCTGTGTGGCTCATAACCTTTCCATATCCGTACCTTTCCATATCCAACCAGGTCCTGGTCTCATACATGACTATCTTACCGGCATTCATTCTTACAACAAGTTATAATATTTTAAATCTTTGGTTGTTACCCCAAAACCAAATTAACATGGCATTCTACTATGTCAATGTGTGCATTCAAAATATAAAATCTTTGTATTAATACAGGCCTACAGCCTTTACCACATCCAGTGGTATGCATTCAATAATATAATCACGTGATTTTACAAAAACAACTCTGGATGAGGAAATTCTTACCTAAATTTCCTTTCAGAAATTATGCAAAAAGAGTAATAAAACTCATACCTGCATGACTGCCATTAATAAATTTTATACTACCTGAATATCTGATGGCAGTAGAAGCTTCCATGCTTCTTTTATCAAACTTATAACCAACACTTCAGCTCTATGTTGCTTCCCTCCTTATGCAACAACATCACCAACAACACTTGCAAACATGCAAGCATTATTTCCTGTAGCTGACCCAACAAGCCGTAATAGACTTGCTGCCACAAAAATTGCAGCAACTTCTTTCTCCCTATAAAACTTTTCCTTTTTGATCCCAAAAGTCTACAATTATTCTTGGATTCCTGAATCTTCTTGTTCTCTCATTGTGATCATTGTACATGACTATTTCTTCCCTGAGCACTTTCAACGCAATGCCCCTACCTCAACGGGGTCTGCTAACCTCCTGGTCAAAGGATCTTTCCAAATGCTGAGTCGAATTGACTCTTCGGACCTTTGCTAGACCCCTATTAATCTTACACAGGTCCACTTTCCTTCTTTCAGCATAGGTCCAGACAGACCTGTGGGCTTATTCCTGTGCGCTTCCAAAACTCCAAGTTTTAGGCGCTAGCCCCTTTTTCATTAGCCCTTTTATTCATATGACTCTGGGCTATGACCACATGGAAAAATGTGATTGCGGGTGTGGGAAAGAATGGTTTTAGGACAACCTTCTTTTTTCCCGGCAATTCACCTCCAGCTGCCATGCATCACTTTTTTAAAACCATGGTATAAATTGCGGCCCGCTCTCAGACTTTTAACATCCGAGCAAGATCTTTCCCTGCAATCCAGCTCGTCCATCAACCTCCAATCCCTTGGCGATGATCTGGGATAAATGACTACTATCTATCCTCCCTTTTATACCTTCTTTCCTCCTTCCAAATACAATCTCATATCTACACGATCTGTTGACACGTAGCTCCCTTCCAAATCAATGACTACGGTTGATTTCGGTTCTCCAGCCCTCGAGAGTTTCAACTATCAACTATCTGTTTCTTCCGGAGTGGAAGATATATTGAAACTTGTCCTCAACAATCAGACGGTTTTGATGAACTCTGACTCTCCGACCTTCGAGAGTTCTCACGTCTCCACACATAGAAATATCTGGAGTGAATTTCCCCGGAGTGACAGATCTTCTGCCATGCATCCTCTCCAAATCAACAACCATGATTCTCTTTGGGACTTAGGCTCTTTCTAACCAAGAGTAGATCAACGGTCCTTCGACCTCCTCCTTGACCAATGATTGATATCTCCTTCAGGACTTCAATGCTTTCATCCTCTACTTTCCTCCAGAGTTCTCCATACCCGGAGTTCCGAATCCGGAGCCATGCGTCCACTTTTAGATCAATGACCAAGATTTACTTCGGTTGTTTCTCCTCCTCCTTGTCCGCAAACTTCCAAAGTTGTGGATATTATGCCACCTATCCTCCTGGACGATGGATGGTCCCAAATCACTTTGGGACTTCAGGACTTTGACAAGTCCACTTCTCATGTGCACACAAGGGTTAATTATTGTGCGCTTATCTTTGGATCCAATGGTTGTTGGTCCTTCGCACTCAGATCCAATGGATGGGATCTATTCCTCCTCTCTGCACTTCCTTTATTCTACTAGACATTGATATAATGGTCCAGGATCCTCCCGACAACCGATCTGACAACTTTTGTCACTCCTCCTCCTCAGCTTTTGACTTCTTCTGCCTTAGAAGATTTTGTCCGTGTTCAAAGGCTTCGACCTTTGACCTTTCTCCTATGAGTTTGCCTCTTGGATATCGTCTTCTCTCTCATAAGAGTTATCTCTTCTAAGATTTAGGACTTAGAATGAGTCTGTCTCCCACACACTCCTTTCGTTATCTCTTCTGATCTTTTTGAATTACTCGGTCTCCTAAGGGTCTTATCCCTTATGTTTCCTTTCAAAGGAAAACTGCGTGCCCTCCTGGCAACCTTTTTCTCAAAGCACACATTGTTGAGCGTTTTCTACAGAGTGTTCAACAACTCTGTGATTATCTTCCTCTGATACTCTTCTCCATGAACTCGACAAAGAGTTCTCTCTTTGAAAACTTTCACTCGTTCGATGCCCACCTGGAAGATACCTATAGAGTTCTCTGTGACTTTATCTCTCTCTGAACTCAACACAGAGTTCTTCATGTGTATGCCTAGCACCTCCATTGATGAAGGTTCAACAATATCTCTCCTGAGATTCTCTGAGGTTAAATTACCACTGCCAATGCACTCCTTCTGGACAATGTGCACTACTTGCGCTCAAAAACTCAAAGAAGAGAAACAATTGAAACTTATTCAATACTTCACCAGTTTATGCATTCAAACTAATCTGATTTAAGAAAATGTTTAGATTTCATTTTCTTTCTGATATATTCTCTGATCTGTAATCATTTTCGGGCACTAGCCCCTTTCTCTCAGTCCCCAATCCATGCGACCATGGTTCATGACGAAACTCTAGATCAATAAGCACTTACTCGGGCCTTCGACCTTTAGCTTTGGAATATTTCCAAGCACCACACAACAATATATTACAGTTCCAGATTACCAAACTCCCGAAGTAGGGAAGATCATCAGTCCATGTCTACCTAACATCTGACGGATGACACTTACTATGAAACCTCATGTGTCTAAGTTCAAGGTCTTTGGGTCTTCGGGAATTCGGAGCTTCGGAGGATCTTGCATCCACACATTCGAACTGTTAATCTCCGAACATTCCCCATCACCTTTGGTGATTGCATTACTTCACATCACTTAACATTTTCCAATTGTGGGGTCGTATAATGGTGGTTTGGAGCAACCTGCCTTTCATCCCACAATTATTTTGATGATGACAAGTAACCCCTCGGTGAAACCACGGTTTGGATTGCGGGACCGCCTTGTAGAATTAATTTCCATGCAACTTGGGTCCTCGCAAAGCCTGCCGGTCATCTATCTTGATGTATCATGACCTTCGCCAGTGTGGGTCCTTCAACCTTTAACTATGTTATGTAACCTCGACCCCACTAGCCATGCTCATATGGAAAGACACAAGGCATAATACTAGCAGCTGATATGTGGGTCATTCATATGGGTGACACGCGTCTCGTTCCAAATGCCATTTCAACCTTCCACAGGTTCGAAAGCCACTGACACATGGAACACATCCCATGTTTCCATGTCCATCCAAGTGACATCATCATGACTCATTACTTCGACTCTTTGGGAGATTTCTCCCTTCACTACTGCATTTCACCTTTTAACATTGGCTTGATCCAACAGATGAGCTCTCATCTCTAGATCTACGGTGTAGATCCACTTCGGAGCTTTAGGCTTCAACCTTTCTCTTGTTTCTGGCATCAAAATTCACTGAAGTCTCGAAGTCTAAAGGGATTCTGGTTTAACTCCTCTGCACCTTCCCCATATATAATGGTCGTAAGGGATTTCCCTTCCTTCCAAATAGATCCTATGACATAGAACAAACTCTTTTACTCTACGGATTTCCAAAATAATTCACAACTAACTGCCTTGCAACATTACCATATTTGATGGTCATGAAGGATTCTCCTTCTCCCGAATAGATCATAAGCTCGACATTACTCTGTGGACCAACACCACTTCTGTCATGGTTTTACGGGACCTCTATTCCTCCTGAGCTTTGTAACACGACCAAGGTAAATTCTTGGCACTCAGGAAGGTTCTGGGGTTCAAAATTGGTCCTCCAGACACAATTTATACCTGAAACTTTGGTTCCAATGACCACTTATGCAGCCCATCTAGGTTCGGCTTTAAAACCTTGGCTCTGAACTTGAATTTTTTCCATCCCAACAACAATTATTTTCTGAAACGTTTTCTTCAACTACCACTAGCATGGCCCATCCAGGCTCAATGTTGAAAACCATGGCTCTGATACCAATTTGTAACATCCCCAACCATAAAACGGCCTGGGAAATGCCACTACTCAGCTCTGACTTAGATGTGATACCAAACTGTAGCAGCCCCGGTCCTCCATAGAGACCGTATAATTCTACCACTATGGAACATTCACATATAAATATCTAACTTGCATTTTAATCGAAATAAAACACATAACGCGAAGTTACTACTACCATACAAATTCAAATGTAATAGACAATAATTCATATACACAACAAAATACATGATAACATTCCAGCATCATAGTCATGCATAACATAAAATTAATCACGTAAATGATACTTATCCTTTAGCTGGAGTAAATCCACCAACTACGTATAGACCTTCCACGAACCTCCTAGCCACCCCCGAGCTGGGACTAAACTCCATTGGGCAAGGGATTCCTAGGCTAGGCAAGGTCAAAAAGGAGGTCACACAGTTTCAAAGGAAATATTATCTCCCATGAGCCACTTACGCCCACTATCCATAGACTCTGATTCCCCACATGCCTGTCCCACCCCAGGAGTATACACCTTCACTGTCCTGCATTCCTTCGGTTGCTAAACCTCCCTTGCCTTGGGCTTCAGTCATGCCAGACTGGAATTCTCTGAGCTTTGAGGAAGCTACAGGACCCCTTCCATGAGTCCTCACTTCCTCCGCGCACTCTCTCACCTAGAGAGAGTCTCTCACAAGCCTGACAACCTACCTCTTCAACCAGTTACTTCTCAGCTCCCGCAAGGTAAGGATAATAGCACATAAACAACATTTGGTTAACTCACGGGCGACAACAACTACAAGAAATTGGGTATGGACATCCAAAAATGGCAACATCCCACTCAGACGTAACACAACTCATGTAATACAAAGAAAAACAACCTAAACGGATAAGGCACAAACTCAGATTTGTAGTGTGGATAAGCCTTTGTTTATGGGACACACAGGTCAGCTTTTTCCCTTCCCTCTGGTTTCTCAGATGTGCCAGGTTATGACGAGGGTAGACGCAAATCCAAGTGAGTTCAGGCAAAGGATCAAAGAATGAGAGAGTGCCCCCCAACATAGTTGACTCATCAGTTTTAACTTCATGCACCCAGGTCGACACTTGTCTTCCTGGAGCCGCATGAGTTCCACTTAGCACATGTTCCCTTTACAGGAACTTATGAAAAAACTCAACATGTCCACCTTAGCCTTCAAGAAATAATAATGAATTATTATCCCCTTTAGAGGTAAGCCCCCTAGCTTAGCTCCTAGGCCCACACACTTAGTCTCCTCCCTTACCCAACCTTGTGGAAGCCTAGTCCCACATCACTCTTTCTTCATGGTTGATCTACACAAAACGATGTTTATATTTTATTAATGATCTACATAATTACATATACAAACCCAGGCTCTTGGTCTTTAACACCTAGGCTCCCCAGCCTAATAAACACATAAGCCCACTAGCTTATATACACTTGTCTCACCAAACTATAAACATAATTACAATTCATAATATAGTTGTGGCACGTCCTTGGGGATATTACACATTGTACCATTCCAACTCAAACTTACCACTGTCCACACTTCTTCCCCTCCTCTTCCTCATCTTTTCGGTTTTCAGGTTCATTGACCCTATGAGTTGTTTGTACCTCATTTCATGGGAAGAAGGGGTTAAAGGCCCAGACATTTTGTAGTTGACACCACACATAAATTCTCTCCCTAAAGTCTTGAGAGCCAAGAAATGCTTCTCTAAGGGAATAAAGGAATATTAAATGAAATAAATGAAGAAAAGGTGTCCCGCTTGATGGGGGAGTGCATTGCAATGTTCTTTTATCCCCACTTCATATAGCACCTAATCTTTTCTAACTTCAAGTGGCATTGTGATTCTCTTTTATTTCCATTGCACATAACACTCAATGTTTGAACTTATAAAAAATACCAATAAATTGTTTGGAATCCCATAGGATGGATCCCATTCCCCACATGTGGGAGACCATTGATGATGAGGATTGCACCTTTTCAAGATGTTTGTCCTCAAGATAAAGGATCGAGATGACGAACCACACATGACATCACCTTCTATACTTGGATGTGGCCTTTTGAGTCATATGACATCGCCCTTAATCCCTTCACGTCATCGTGGAGGCTAGGGCTTGGTGGAAGATGTGGTTCCAAAGGTGGTTTGATAGAAGGAGACACATGGCATGGAATTTTTTCACATAAGAGAATGGCACATGGCCTTTGAAGGCCCAATGATTTCTTAGTTAAGTCTAGATGTGTCACTTTTCATCCCTATGTCATCCTTCTAGGGAATGACATCAACCTTTTTAGGGTTTTACTTTGTGTATTTTTCAGTTTTGCATATTGTAAATACAAATTCAGGGGGTCGGCCCTCTTATAAATTGTTGTTGACAAATTTGTGTGTACAAATTGGTTGAGAAGGCCTCATATAAATAGAGAACCTTCTGATTTCATTTTATCATCAATCATTCCTCACCATTTGTGAGAAAAAGTCTGAAATTTTCTTTGTCTTTGGGCTATCTAGCTCTTCTACTTAATGTGCCATGTTGGAGAATCATTTTGAGTATGCTTTGCTGATATTGAAGAGAAATTTATGCAATTAGGGTTTTCTCTCTTGATTTCTTTACTAAAGTAAGTTAATTTTCTACAATTTATCTTTATTTTGTTATGTTACATGGTGAATATTGCTTCTTTATTCTATACGTCTTGCTTGGTAAAACCCAAAGAAAGGAGCATAAGTGATTCATCCTCTCAAAAGGTTGTTCTTGTTCAAAATTGGTGGAATCTCCTTGCTAGGGTTAGACTTCTAAAGCCCTAAAGTGATAGCACTTTAGGATTTGATCCCTAGACATTTGATTTTATTCTAGTTGAAGCATCTAGAAGGGAGAAAAGATTTCTAGAGCCATAAAGATATTGCACTCTACCAATCCTTCTCTTTAAGGTTTAAACCCTAAGGCCCTAATGTTCCATCACCTTAGAGCTTAATACTTACCTCTTTGTTTCTACTTGTTAAATCTTCATTCATTGTTGTATTTGTTGTTATAAAGACTCCATAGCCTTCAAAGCCAACAATTTTATAGCTCTCTTGCAGTTAAATTGATCAACAAACACTCTCTTTGAATTCTATCAATCTTTGTACTAACATTGCTAACACTAACATCAACTAATTTACTAATAAACTTGTTGCTATTGAAAAAAAAATCTACAACCACCTAAATACACTCTTATTTGTTGCATACACTCCTGGAAAGGTGTCCTAACATGTTTAGAAATTGCATATAATAATTGGATATTACTCTAGTGGATGTGTGCTAAGTTTACATTGTCAATTGTTGCATCTATGATCGATAATTATTGTTGTTGTTGTAATCTACTTACCATTGTTGTACTACTATTCATTGTTGCAAATTCATAACATCCATAGAAATTTTCATTATATAGTGTCTTCAAGGAGTATTTATTTCATGTTTGGAATTCAAAATAATCATATATTTTCTACAAAGTGTTCTCATTTCGGGAACGTACTCAAACAACTTCATACTCCTTCTATTTACTTCTCCTAGACCTTTTTTTAGGTGATCAAGAGAGGGGGAGGTAGGATTGGATACAATACTTTCTACTCCATCACTAAAACAAGGGAATTTCTTACTAAGGTGATAGTGGTAACATTTTCCATACTTACGCAATATTTAGGGACTTGTGGTGGGGCTTTGCACAAGGAAAAATCCTATGACAATAGGACAAATGTGGGACTTTTTGCAGACCTCATCATTGAGATAATCACATAGTTTGCTACAGATATCATCACGAAGTTTCTCACAAAGTTTTGAACAAGTCTTGAAGATAATTCTTGGGTGCATTCGATGAACCCTTTGTAATTAGAGTGAAGATACTTGGAGTACCATCCATGGATGGGTCGCACATAGATGACAATGAAAACAAGAAGGATCTCAAGATAGGAAGAATGAAGAATAGAGATGTAATCTTGGAGTGGATTATTGAGTAGACGACATACACTATGTGTCAGCATGGTGAGAAGGTTAAATAGATGGAGAATGATATAGGAAGGATGAATCATGGGTTTAATGAAGCAATAGGGGAGTGTCAAGAAATCGTGAACTTGATCAATGGCCCCTTGACCAACGATGTTTAGGATAGACTCAAGGAAGTATAGGACGCACTTGCCTCAGTCACAAATAATTTGAAGGACCAATATTACAACATCACATAGTTGAAATGAGATTTGGTGAATGAACAGAGCTCCATTTTAATGTTGATGAGGATCAAGATAAAGGGACCTAAGCCATATGATGATACTTACAATTCTGATTTTCTTACAAACTTCTGTCGGGAGATTGAGAAGTATTTGGAGAAATTGAATGAATGTTCGGACAAAGTCAAAGTGAACATTGTAATGATGTTCTTGAAAGGAACTACTAATATTCAGTGGAGGAACCAGGTTAAGGACTTGGAAAATTAGAGAACCTTTAAGAAGATAAAAAAGTAGGTAGATATGAAGGCAACCTTGAAGGCACAGTTTGGTCAGGAAAACCAAACATAGATCATAAGAAATAAGTTGTTACCTTTTAGTAACTCTTGTAAGATACAATTCTACATCAAGGAGTTCATAGGGATCATATTGGAGATCAAAGACATGTCGGAAGAAGACACACATTTTCACTTCATGAATGGTCTGCAGCCATGGGTGCAAAGTGATTTGTGACACCAGAACATGCAGACTCTTCTGACATCCATCATTGCAGTGGACAAGTTGTTGGAGTTTAGAGGTGAACACAAGACATGTCTAAGGAACAATGAGGATGCCCAAGGTGAGAACTGTTAAATTTGGCAACATCGAAAGTCATTCTCCACTGAGAGGCCATATGGGCCACACTGAGGCTAGCCAGGGAGATTTGGATAATCAACCAGTCTTGTGAGGTATTGACAAAATCTAGGGGGAACGTACAACCTCTGTGAATCAAACCAAAAGACAGGACGAATGAGATGCTATGTGTGTCTAATACAAAAGTTACGGGGAACGTACAACCTCTATGAGCATCAACAGTCTAGTGGAAAAGTCAGGGGGAACGTACAACCTCTGTGAGAATAGACAGACTAGTGAAAAAGTCAGGGGGAACATACAACCTCTGTGAGCCTATTCAAATCTTGAGAGATATGAGAAAAATTCAAGGCATCTAGCAAAATTTAGGTTGAATTTAAAATTCCTATGAGCTAGAAACAAACAATATTACTAATATTGCAAATCATATAAATGTATTGATCTAGTGCATTGGCACATGTAACATTATCCATCATGAAAAGAATTTTGAATTTCCTTGAAAAGAGTCGATTTGTAACTGAAGTCTCAAGTCTAGTTCTATTTTATAACTAAAGTGTAATGTTGAGTTGTAACTGAATTCTTAAGTCTATTTCTATTTTAGAACTAAAGTGTAATTTTGAGTTGTAATTGAAGTCTTAAGTCTACTTCTATTTTCAAAATAAAGTGTAATGTTGAAGTCTCAAGTCTAGTTCTATTTTAGAGCTAAAGTATATCGGTCTCAAGTCCAGTTCTATTTTCAAACTAAAGTGTAATGTTGAGTTGTAACTGAAGTCTCAAGTCTAGTTCTATTTTTGAAATAGATTATACCAGTCTCAAGTCTAGTTCTAAGTTTGAACTAAAGTATGAAGCTGAGTTATGATTAAATCATGCAAACAGGTTACTATTTCGAGTCTTTCCTCTTCTCCTCTTCAGCCTATATAAGCAGAGGTCGACCCCTCTCTTCAACAAATTTTGATATGCATGTTAAGGGTGAATAAATAGAGGCGCATATTAGTGATATAGAGGCAGCATACAAAAGCATGATATCAGTGTTGTATATCAGCAATAGAGGTTGCATATCAGAGTCATATATCAGTAGCATATTAGTGTTGTATATCAACAATAGAGGCAACATATCAGAGGTGTATTTTAACAAGGTCTCTTAGGTCTTTGTTAGGTCAGAGTCATCTTGGCAAGCTATTTAACAGAAGAACATTCATGGTGGATATTTGTAAGTGATCTTACATTGTTAATGCAATAAAGGAATATCATTTGTTGGGGTTTTTCACCCTGTAAAGGGTTTCCCCATGGTATATGTGTTGTTGATGTGCATGCTTACTGGTCTACATAGTTATTTCTATTTAGTTATGATTTGGTATTGTTGAAGTGTATTAAGCTAGAATCAAAGTGTTTAACAAAAATAAAAGAATTAATCTGCATAAGAAATCAATCTCATAATTTAACATGGTATCAAAGCTTAGGGTGTGTTAAACGTGTTGAAGTGTAGCAATAGGTACACACAGATCCAAGCTAGATTTATTAAGTTACCATTGTTAATTCCATGGCATCTTCCACCTCAGTCAAGGCCAAGGATAGCCTCGAAGGAGCTTCCAACTTCAATGTGTGGAAGCTCCGGATAACAAATATATTGCAAGAGCATGATCTTGAGAAATATGTGACCACAGTGGTGGAGGAACCCACGAATAATGCAGGAAGAGAAACCTTCAGGAAGATTCAAGCAAAGGCCAAGAGAATCATCTTTGACTCAGTCAAAGATAGTATAATTCCTGCAATGACCGCCAAGACTCTATGGATACCTTGGTGAATTTGTATGAGAAACAGGCTCCAAGTCAGAAGAGGACACTTAAGCACAAGCTTAAGTATTTGAATATGGAGAAAGGTGAATCAATGGCATTTTTCTGTTCCAGGATAGTCTAGATGAGAGATCATCTTTTGGTCACAGAGGTGATAGTGGATGATGATGATTTAGTGCAGGCCATTTTTTACGATCTTCCTTCTTCATGAGAGACATTCTTATCAAGTGTAAGTGGGAGAGATATTCAACCCGCGTTTGAGAGGTTATGGCATGATTTCCTCCAGGAGGAGAGTTTCACAACTACCAGGAGTGAGCCAACGAAAGAAGAGCAAACAACTTTATCATCAAGATTCAAGGGAAAGAAGAAAGGCTCTCAGAGGAAGCCAAACACCAAAGGTACATTCAAAGAAAAGAATATTGATACATCTAAGATTAGATGCTTTGGATGTAATAAGTTGGGTCATTTTGCTAAATATTGTTGGTTTAGAAATAAATATCCAAGGAAAGGGAAACATCATTCCTCAACTGCTGAGGATGATGAATCCAAAAGAAATCATAGAAATCCTTATAATGAGAAATAAAATAGAAAATAATATTACTTGGTTTCTTCCTTATCCAGTGCATTTGTCACGGGGCCAAAAACTTGGTTAGTAGACAATGGTGCATCAAACCAAATGACAAGGTACAAGGATATCCTCTCAGATTTTGAGACAAAATATTTTGCAGAGCATGTTGAGCTTGGGGATGACAAATGTTACAAGATAGAGGGAGTAGGCTCTATCTCCTTCAGATTGGAATCTAAGGCTAGACTTCATGTTGATGAACTATTATATGTTCTAGGGATCAAGAAGAATATACTGTCATTTGCATCCCTTGAAGACACGGGATATTGGGTGATCTTCAAGGATAGGAAGGCACTACTATGGGATAAACGTAGCCACTTAAGTACAACAGAACCCATTGGAACTTGTAGTGGAGGACTGGATGTCGTGTCAGGACAATCAGTTCAACCATTGGCTCATGATGCAACTAGCTCTAGTGAGTTTTGGCACAAAATACTTGGACATATTCATTACAAATCTCTTCCAGATCTACAGAACATGTTATGTGGCATGCCCTCTATTTCTCTTAGTAAAAATGAAATTTGTAAGGGATGGATGCTAGGTAAAAATATAAAGAAAGCATTTCCTAGTAGTGACAACAGAGTTTAGGGAATCTTATATCTAGTTCATTCTGTTGTATGTGGTCCCATGTTAACTCCCTCACTCATTGGTTGTTTGTATTATGTCATTTTTATTGATGATTACTCAAGAAAATGTTGGATATATTTTATTAAATCTAAAAGTGACACATTTGCTAAATTCAAAGAGTATAAATCCTTTATTGAAAAGCAGATAGGGAAACACATCATAATCCTTAGAACAGACAATGGAGGAGAGTTTGAATCTCTCCAGTTTGAGGATTTCTGCAAGTCAACAGGAATCAAGAGACAGTTGATTGTGCCATATAACCCTTAGAAAAATGGTTTTGCTGAGAGGAAAAACATGACTATTTTTTAGGAAGTGAAAGCAATGATGTTTGACCAGGATGTGCCAAATGTTTTATGGGAAGAAGCTACCTCCATTCTCGTGTATATTTAGAACAGGTGTCCACATGCTATCTTGAAGGAAAAGACTCCTTAAGAGGTCTTCTCAGGGATCAAACCTGAAGTAGGGAATCTAAGTATACTTGAGTGTCATATGTATATTCATGTCCCTAAGGAAAAGAGGAAAAAGATGTAACCCTCAGGTAAGAAAAGGGTTTTTGTGGGGTACAGTGAGAACTCCAAGTCTTACAGGATTTATATACTAGGTTAGAGGAAAACAGAAGTAAGCAAAGATGTGATTTTCCATGAGGAAGACACATTTAAGAAATCCAGAGAGCTTCAACAGGAATTAGAAATAGTTCAACCAGCTTCACCCTCTTCTAAAAATGAAGAGTCATATAATCATAGGGAGGAACCTCGTGAAGGGTCAAGTAATGAGCCCCTAGAACATGTTGAAGTGTTAGAAAGAACTCTTGAAGAACCTTCGGCCAAAAGGAAGCCAGGGTGGCTTAAAGAAATAGTGTAGGAAGCATAAAGGATAGTTTCTCCCAAAGGAAATTTCAAGAAAAGGAAGAGGCCTCATAGGTTTGGAGACTATGTTGCACCAATGAGTAGCATTAGTGATGTTGAACCTTCTTCATTTGAAGAAGTAGATAAATTACAAGTATGGAAGGATGCCATGCTTGAGGAATATACGTCTATTGTAAAGAACAATGTTTGGGACATTGTGTTGAGGACAAAAGACAAATCAGTGGTTTCTTCCAAATGGATCTATAAGATCAAACATGCATCTGATGGAAGTCTGGAAAATTTTAAAGCAATATTTGTAGCCAGAAGCTTCACTCATAAACAAGGAATTGAATATGAAGAGATTTTTTCCCCTGTATTCAGGTATACCTCTATTCGAACTATTACTGATTTAGCTCCCGTTCTTGGTTGGAAGCTACATCAGATGGATGTAAAAACAAAATTCTTGAATGGAAAGATTGAACAAGAGGTCTTTGTGGAAAAACTAGATGTTGTTGTATTGCATAACAAAGGCACTCATGTATGCAATCTAAGGAAGGTATTGTATGGTCTTAAGAAGGCTCCCAGATTTTGGTATTGAAGGATTGATGGCTTTCTTAAAAGCCTGGGATTTCAGAAAAGTGATGTTGATGCAAATATGTACTTGAAGGTAAGAGCTAACCAACCTGTTATACTAATCATGTATGTTGATGATCTCTTTTTGATAGGATATGAAGGGATAATAGCCTGATGTAAGAGGGAGCTAACCTCAAAATTAGAGATGAAAGACTTAGGCTTGATGCATTACTTCCTAGGATTGGAAGTATGGCAAAGACATGGCGAGATATTTCTGGCATAAGGAAAATACACAGTGGATATACTAAAGAGGTTTGGTATGATGGATTGCAAATCCATGTCTACTCTGATGGTTACCAACCTGAGGAAGCTTCATGATTATGAATAGGTTCAGATTTTGCGGATCCCACCATGTATAGGGAGCTTATTGGATCATTGATATACATGATCCACACTAGGCTAGATATATGTTATGTAATGATTGCAATGAGTCTGTTCATGATTGAATCGAGACAAAGAAACTGGGTGGCAGCAAAGCACATCTTGAGATATATCCGAGGGACCATTACTTATGGTGTGATATATACATCCACTGGTGGTTTATTTGTTCATGGGTATGTAGATGTTGACTGGGAAGGAACCCCAGTGGATCAGAAGAGTACTTCTAGATACTGCTTCAATTTAGGATCTGCTATGATCTCTTGATCAAGATGGAAGCACAGATCCATTACACAGAGTATAGTAGATGCTAAGTACATTGCAACAAGTGATGCTAGCAAGAAAGCAGTATGGCTCAGAAAATTGGTTTCTGGGTTGTTTGTATACAATCTTGAGACGACGATGGTTCACTGTGATAATCAAAGTTGCATAAAATTGACAAAGAACCTGATATTTCACGACAAGACAAAAAATATTGACATGAGGTACCACTACATCCAAGACTTGGTCTAGAGAAAAACTGTGAAGTTACAGTACATAGCCACGAGCGAGAAGATAGTTGATATCCTGACCAAGCCTCTAACCTTGAGACAGTTTGTGTAGCTGAGAGGCAATCTTGGTGTGGCTGAGACTGACTCCCTCACTAAGAGTGAGTGTTAAATTTGGCAGCATCGATAGCCATTCTCCAATGAGAGGCCATATGGGCCACCCAGAGGCTAGCTAGGGAGATTTGGAGAACAAACTAGTCTTGTGAGGTATTGAGAAAAGCTAGGGGGAACGTACAACCTTTGTGAGTCAAACAAAAATAAAGGATGAACGAGATGCTATGTGAGTCTAATACAAAATTCAGGGGGAACGACAACCTCTGTGAGCATAGACAGTTTAGTGCAAAATTCATGTGGAATGTACAACCTCTGTGAGAATAGACAGACTAGTGCAAAAGTCAAGGGAACGTACAACCTCTCTGAGCCTAGTCAAAACTTGTGAGCCATGAGAAAAATTCAAGGCATGTAGCAAAACTTAGGTTGAATATAAAATTCCTATGAGCTAGAAACAAACAATATTCCTAATATTTCAAATTATATAAATGTATTGATCTTGTGCATTGGCACATGTAACATTATCCACCATGAAGAGAATTTTGAATTTCCTTGTAAATAGTCAAGTTGTAACTGAAGTCTCAAGTCTAGTTCTATTTTAGAACTAAAGTGTAATGTTGAGTTGTAACTGAAGTCTTAAGTCTAGTTCTATTTTAGAACTAAAGTGTAATGTTGAGTTGTAACTGAAGTTTTAAGTCTAGTTCTAGTTTAGAACTAAAGTGTAATGTTGTGTTGTAACTGAAGTATTAAGTCTAGTTCTATTTTCGAACTAAAGTGTAATGTTGAAGTCTCAAGTCTAGTTCTATTTTCGAACTAAAGTGTAATGTTGAAGTCTCAAGTCTAGTTCTATTTTCAAACTAAAGTATACCAGTTGTTAGCGACATTTCTTGTCTTGGGTCTAAGAGAATCCAGGTCTGAAGGTTGCACGAAGAATGCCCAAGCGTAGCACGTAAAGCCCCATTTCAGGCTGAAAATCAAGTGAGAAGAGAAATTAGGTTGTCAACGGCCGAGATTCATCCATAGGAGCAGATTGGCAGCTGGAGGGAAATCACGGATAGCGGAGTTGCGCTGAAATTAGCGCAAATGCATCGCGCCCATATTATATGCAGGGAAGGATAGCAACCATCCATCAAAAGGATACATGGCGTGTGATCTGGTCATGTCGGCTTTTCGGTAGTCACGAGTTCGAAGGGTGAAAGTTCCATATCACTCTGCATCGCGAAACCCTAAACCCCAAAGCGTTGAAAGTGCCCAGAGTCGGGCTCGTGGTATCTCAGTCGTCCATCCATAGAGGGACATGTGGTGCCAGATTAGGCCATCTCGGCGTTTCTCTCATCACGATTTCAAGGAACAAGGATCAACCCCTTCCTGTTCGCGAACGCTGAAAGAGCCTTTGAGAATAAAAGCAGGGTCATAACTCGTCGTCACGTGGGAAAATAGAAAGAGTTGTGCAAAAGGGGCCAGGGTTGTCGAGTCCAGTCGCTAAAAGTTTCATCGCGTTCTCCGGGTGCCATTTGATCCGACCTCAAGCCTGGTTTTTCGCTTGAAGTAAATGAAGGTAAGAAAGAGTGGTTGAAACCTCTCTTCATGCATTAAGTGCAAGATATGGAGAACCTGGCTAGCGGTCTGCTCGAGAGGGTCTTGTGTACAATTTTTTCCAAAGAGACCATGCCCAGTCCTCGATTAGCCAGAGGAGGTCTGCACATGCTAACTTGGCTCTTAATGGCTCAGCTACTCCCCTTACAAGAGCCATGTGCATTTAAGGTGGCATCTGACAAGGATTATCTATCTGAATTTGGCTGAAGGGACACCACGCCTTGGATGGATGAACACGCCTCTGTTAGGAGATTTTTCTCTGAGTATATAAACTCAGTCTTTGTATTTTGTAGAGGGGGGATGGTAGAGCGAATCTCCTGATTGTAAATTTTTGAGAAACTCTCTAGTTCTCTGGTTATGCATCGGTATGTAAGATTTCTTGTTTTATGACAGACAATCTTCTCACTCCATCTAATTTTCGTCTAATGCTAAGAGAGTTCATGAACGACTGATTCGTGTAAATTATTGCAATCATGTTATGATAAAGGATTTATCGTTGCATTGTTGTATTCTCCGGTGTTTTTCATTTGAATGTAAGAAGATATTGCATTTAGATGCCTTCTCCTACAGTCTGTTAGAAACTTGATGTTTACAACAGACCTTTGCATCTCTCTGATACAAGTCTTCCCCCTACTCACCCTTACTACAACTCACTATCTGAAGTTATCTAAGACCTTACTCGCCCATGCATGCCTGGCCTAGTTTCGGAGTTAGAACCACACCGTCTTGAGTTAACTTCCCATCGATCACCCCATTAAACAAATCGTGACATAAATTGATGGGCGTCGCTCTCTGCTCCTGCTGCAATCCAAGGTGACTTCCGTCGCCAACATTTCTGGCGCCATTTCCGTGGACGGATATTGAATATTTTACCCAGGATTGAACGACAATGATTAACTGATTCTGAAGGTGAATCAGATATCAGAATTATCAAGATTTCTACTGTGCACCTGGAAACTCCACTGTGGCGAATCCATTGTTTCCACTTCACTGTTTCAGCTGTGGCTACTGTTGGCACACCTGAAAGATAACCCAAAGGAGATTTCTCGAGAAGGTTTCAATGGCTGCTTTCTCATCTTGAGAAGCTTCCTGGGGTAACAACAACATTAAGATCTGGCCTTTGATGGTGAACAAGGACCAGGAATATTTGAAGTTGCGCATCTTTCACCTGATGACTCCATCATGATTTGAGGACTGATTGGCGACTCCATTGTTTCGATATAGAGAAAATTATGGCTCAAAGGTTTGTTTTTTGTGACTTTTCCCAGATAGTTGGTTTTCCCAATGCACTTCCTGATAGAGACCAATGGGAAGATTTCCTCCCTGAATTTCATGCAACAAGTTGGGAGGAACCAGCTGAGCATTTACTGGACTTCCATGAAGCTATTCACCGACACAATATTATGCATGAGGATGTCTGGATTAATCTCTTGAGGTGTTTATTGAAGGGAGCTACTCTTGAGTGGTGTCGATATCTTCTCGCTGCGAGCATCAACTCTTTAACAGGTTTTCATACAACTTTCAATTCATTTTGTAAAAATTGTTGTGAGGAGTTTTCTTCACTTCATGAAGCCTCTGCTGGCCCTGAAGACCAGGTCCATGATGAAGCTTTTACTGTGGAGGAAAGCATTTTCCAGGAAAATATGGAGTCGTTGAATGATATTAATTGTGTTAGCCCTAGAACAGAAGCATATGACATTATATCAGATGCCTCTATTCTTTTAGATATTCATAATGATCAACATGCCTCTTGTGGAAATTGTGAGTTTATAGAGTAAATGTGGTCCATGGTAGATGACTCACCTAGATATCGGGTTGAAGCAAATGTTCCTAGAATCTCTTCTCATGATGAAGAAGACCCTCTCTTTTTAAAAGAGGGGTTAGTTGTGGAAGAGGATTCTTCTCTTTTCCCCCAGGGGGTTTCTCACGATATATTTTTACCTGGGATTAAAGAGAAAAGGATTATGTATGAGTAGCTAGAAGCAGCAGGTCCCACTGTCCCTGAAATGGAAAATTTTGATGGGATCACTGTTTTGGAGGAGGATCATATCAAGGAAGGACAACCCCTTTTTGATGTATATTATAGTGATGATGAGCATCAGGCTTATCCTACATTTGATCACTATAAATATACTGAAGAGCCAGTCAGCAAGAAGAACCACCCCATAATCCCTATTTATGATGAATACAAATCTGACCCGGGGGAGATCCAAGAAGAGGAAAAGAAACCAGAGGAACATCTGAGCACATATTTCATTCCAAAGCCAGTCAACGAGCAGCTACCGCCTGAGATCAGTGAGCCTACGTCATTTGTCCACTCGCCTGTTCTTATTAGAGATATTCGGCCGCATGTGAACAACTGTGTAGTAGAAGAGGCTGTCTGTCGCCAGTTTTCTGGGATTGGCCACTCATTCTATGACCCTGTCAGCAAGTACATGGAGTGGCATTTCCCCTATGCCTTGGAGCCGCCCTATTTCATCTCAACTCCAACCTGTAAGGAGGAGTTGAAGAGTGCAATCGTTCTACTGTCATGGTTACACCATCTGCTGATGATCACTGACTGAAGGAAGGAGCTTCTATCCAGGAAGCTGCTTGAATGGCTACGGTGGAAATCTGCTTTCACCTAGCCCCATGTAAAGTGTTTTATTAGTTTATGATTGTATATAAATAAGCTCCTTTGAGCATGTATCTTTATTTTTTTTCTTTTATTTTTCGGCTTGTATTTTCAGCAGCGGGATGTTTAGAGCCCGACTCCATAGCCCAATAGCAAGGCACTGAAGCTGCGGAATGATTTCTTAGAGAATCACAGGGATGACTCTATCCCCCATGGAGCCTAATGTTAGCGACATTTATTTTCTTGGGTTTAAGAGAATCCAGGTCTGAAGGTTGCACAAAGAACGCCCAAGGGTAGCACGTAAAGCCCCATTTCAGGCTGAAAAATCAAGTGAGCAGGCGAAATTAGGTTGTCAACAGCCCATATTCATCCATAGGAGAAGATCAGCGGCCGACGGGAAATCACGGATAACGGAGTTGTGCTGAAATTAGCGCAAATGCGTCGCGCCCATATTATATGTAGGGAAGGATAGCAGCCGTCCATCCAAAGGATACATGGCGTGTGATCTGGTCATATCGGCTTTTTGGCAGTCGCGAGTTCGATGGGTGAAAGTTCCATATCACTCTGCATCGTGAAACACCGAACCCCGAAGCACTGAAAGTGCCCAGAGTCGAGCCCGCGGTATTGCGGAGCAGTCTCAGTCGTCCATCCATAAAGGGACGCGTGGCACCAGATTAGGCTGTCTCGGTGTTTTTCTCATCGCGATTTCAAGGAACAAGAATCATCCCCTTCCTGTTCGTGAATGCCGAAAGCGCCTTTGAGAATAAAAGCAGGGTCACAGCCCGTCGTCACGTGGGAAAATAGAAAGAGATGTGCAAAAGGGGCCAGGGTTGCCGAGTCCAGTCGCTGAAAGGTTCATCGCGTTCTTCGGGTGCCATTCGATCTGATCTCAAGCCTGGTTTTCGCTTGAAGTAAATGAAGGTAAGAAAGAGTGGTTGAAACCTCTCTTCATGCATTAAGTGCAAGATATGGAGAGCCTGGCCAGCAGTTTTCTCGAGAGGGTCATGTGTACAATTTTTTCCAAATAGGCCATGCCCAGTCCTCGATTAGCTAGAGGAGGTCTGGACACGCTAACTTGGCTCTTAATGGCTCAACTACTCCCCTTACAAGAGCCATGCAGAGTTAAGGTGGCGTCTGAAAGGGATTATCCATCCAAATTCGGTTGAAGGGACACCACACCTTGGATGGATATACACGCCTCTGTTAGGCGATTTTTCTCTGAGTATATAAACTCGGTATTTGTATTTTGTAGAGGGGGGATGGTAGAGTGAAGCTCCCGATTTTAACGTTTTTACAAACTCTCTAGTTCTCTGGTTATGTATCGGTATGTAAGATTTCTTGTTTTATGACAGACAGTCTTCTCACTCCATCTAATTTTCGTCTGATGCTGAGAGAGTTCGTGAATGAGTGATTCGTGTGAATTATTGCAATCATGTTATGATAAAGGATTTATCGTTGCATTGTTGTATTCTCTGGTGTTTTGCATTTGAATTTAAGAAGATCTTGCGTTTAGATTCCTTCTCCTACAGTATGTTAGAAACCTGATGTTTACAACAGACCTTTGCATCTCTCTGATACAAGTCTTCCCCTTACTCACCCTTACTACAACTCAATGTCTGAAGTTATCTAAGACCTTACTCGTCCATTCATGCCTGGCCTAGTTTCGGAGTTAGAACCACACCGTATTGATTTAACTTCCCATCGATCACCCCATTAAACAAATCGTGACATAAATTGATGGGTGTCGGGCTCTGCTCCTGCTGCAATCCAGGGGTGACTTCTGTCGCCAACACCAGTATCAAGTCTAGTTCTATTTTCGAGCTAAAGTGTAATGCTTAATTGTAACTGAAGTCTCATGTCTAGTTCTATTTTTGAACTAGAGTATACCAGTCTCAAGTCTAGTTCTAAATTCCAACTAAAGTAAGAAGTTGATTTATAATTAAAGCATGCAAACATGTTACTATTTCGAGTCTCTCTTATTCTCCTCTTCATCCTATATAAGAAAAGGTTGACCCCTCTCTTCAACACAGTTTGATATGCATGTTAAGGGTGAAGCAATACAGGCACATATCAGTGATAAAGAGGAAGCATACCAATGCAACATATCAGTGTTGTATATAAACAATAGAGGCTACATATCAGAGGAATATATCAACAACATATTATTGTTGTATATCAACAATAGAGGAAGCATATCAGAGGTATATTTCATCAAGGTATCTTATGTCTTTGTCAGGTCAGAGTCATATTGGAAAGCTCTTTAAGAGTAGAACATTCATGGTGGATATTTGTAATTGATCTTACATTATTAATGCAATAAAGGCATATTGTTTGTTGGGGTTTTTCTCCATGTACAAGGTTTCCCCAGGGTATATGTGTTGTTGATTTGCATGCTTACTTATCTACATAGTTATTTATATTCGGTTATGATTTGGTATTGTTGAAGTGTATTAAGATGGAATAAAAGTGTTGAAGAAAATAAAAGAATTAATCCATATAAGAAATCAGGCTCATAATTTAACAAGAAGCAGCAACAAGGGAAGGGGAAGAATAAGGACAAAGAAAAGACAAACACATCCAAGGGTAGTGAATACAATTCCAAGGAAACAGACAGAATGAAAGGGAAGAAGTTGATTTCATCTTAGATTTGTGTCAAGGAACATTATGCGGATAATTTTTCCTTGAAATAGAAATTGAATTCTTTGGAGAAGGCATACAACCCATTTTTGGGGGCCTTGCAGAGAAAGATGAGACAAACCTTTTCTATGTGCAAGAAAAAAGTATGAGAAGTCAGTGACAACCATGGTGGATAGTGGGGTGACTCATAACTTCTTGAGGGAGGATATGGTGCAGAGACTAGGGATGCAGCCTAAAACAATGTAGACAACCTTCAAGGAAGTCAACACAGGTGTACATAGGGTCGTTGGTGTAGACAATGATAACTCATTGAAGCTTGGTGGCTAGTGCAGAAGGACGCGTTTCACCATTGTTCCTATGGATAATTTCAAAGTTATGTTCGGACAATATTTCATGAGGAAGGAAAAGGTGACACCTATCCCTCACATGAAAATTTTGGCCATATACGTATGGAAGAATCCATGTTTGATTCCTACCATAAGGAGGAAGGAAGAGGGTACCAAAATGTCCTCCTTGCATATGATTGTTGTAGACTTCTAGAGAAGACAACCTTATGGGGGAGAACTTGGACAATGTGGGGTGATGGTTGGACCACCTAACTTAGATAACGAAAGGAGACTTATGTCAATGGAATGTAGGATTGTTGATGTTGAAGACATAGTTGGAGATCTAGCTAAGACAGTGGATGGCTTGGATGATTTCAATTTGAAGGTGGATGAATCATAGTGAACATCATAGGAAGTCACAGAGATGAGGATGTTAGAGTAGTTCATTGAATAGGAAAAAAATACCATCTGTAGACCAAAAGGACACAAGTGACCTATGATTATATCACATAATGTCACAAAAATTTTGGAGGAAATCACTGTTATTAAGTTACGATGTTTTTTCAATGGATTGTGGATGGAGTTCACACACTAGTGGGAGAAAAATGCAACAAAATAACTCCAAGAAATCCATATGGAAGTTTGATTGGTTATGAGAATCAATAATTGAAACTCTCGATGTAGTCAATTGCAACATGATTTTTCACCACAGTGTGATTCCATGAAACTATGGTGGGAATTGGATATAATATTGACATGAATATCTCTATGATTATATCATAGAATGTCACAAACATATTAGAGGAAAGCATAGTTATTAAGTTGCAATGTTGTTTCATTGGATTGTGGATGTAATTCACACACTAGTGGGAGCCAAGTTGAACAAAATAACTCCAAGAAATCCAACTGGAAGATTGATTTATTATGATAATAAATAATCGAAACCTTGGAAGTAGTCAGTTGCAACATGATTTTTCACCACAATGTGATTCCATGCAACTATTTTGTAGCAATCACCGTAGCCAAAAACCTCTCAAAATACAAATAGAAATTACACAATTGATGTTAGATTGGGGGAAGATGCAAAGAGGGATCTGAAATATCAAAATAGGAAGAATGACGAAGATTAATATATTGATTGGTTTGAATGAAAAATGACTAGTTTTTGAAACTCTCTCTCAATGTGGAGCCACTTTCTCAAATTTTGTAATGCAATTTAGCTAAATTTCATGGTTGGCGATAGCAGAAAAGTTGTAAAAATGGTCACAAATTGTACACACTTGCATGTGTGTTTCACCTTGGTTTTTAATATATGTGCTAATAAGATCAATTCCATCAATCCAAAATGATAAATAGTCTTGTTTGTATTTATTAGTGTGAATTTATTGAGTATAATACTTACGATATTTTATGTACTCTTTAATAATTATTTCATAATTATCCAAGAATAAAAATATTGTATAATATGTGTTTGGTAATGTTATTTCTTAGAATGTATTATATGTATTTTGATGATTATTTTCCATCATAAAATTTTGTCCCATCATCATTATGTGGTTTAGTCACCATTGCTTAAATATTGGATTAAAAGTTTGATCTGAAATGATCTTTTAAAAACTTTGATTAAGTTTATGCATGCGTTGATTTACCATTTAGGAATTAAGAGAAGAAGATTAATGAAAGAATATTGTGGCCATAGGAACACATAAAGAAAAACAAAATGAACAATAAGAACAATAAACCATAACACCAAGCTTGATAATGGAGTTCGACACAAGATTGCCTACGTCTCTGAGCTTTTGATCTTCAGTGGGGAAGCCTCTTTATTAATTCTTAAATTATTACAAAGTACATCAAAAGTACATAAAATGGAATTCATACTAGTCTCATTGTGTTTATCTCGACCTCATAAATCCAATGCAACTAACGGCACTAAAAAAGGCTAACTCCTGCTCCCACAAATGGCCTCCAAAGTTTCTTTAGCTCGCTAGTTTTTCCTACATAAAATTGATTATTCTAAAATTCTTTGCATAATTTGACTCCATAGTGCAGTGGTTTAACTTTTGAATTAAAAAGGATGAGGTGGGGAGGTCGAATCCCAACCTCCCACCTTTTTGACTTGGAATGGAGCCAAAATATATGGTAGTAGCTTTTAAATAAACCTTATTATAAGGTTTTTATCCACTTTTTACCATAAATTCGTGGCATATATTATAAAGCACCAACAATATAGTGATATGGCATGTAATATATACCAACCATATATATAACATCGTGGCATCAACTATGAAATGGTAACATATTATATGGTTGTTAAAACCTTATTATAAGGTTTTTGATCATCGTGGCATATATTATAAAGCACCAACAATATAGTGATATGGAATGTAATATATAACAACCATATATATCACATCGTGGCATCAACTATGAAATGGGAACATATTATATGGTTATAACAACCATATATATTACAATATTTTGTGGCCTTCAAACTTTGATTTGATACGATTTATCTGGAATTCGAATTACATGATATGTGATCTATTAAATATTATTTAGAGTGCCTATATTTCAAATGGGGTCGGAATTTAGTTGACATGTTGCGATATAATATTTCATAAACTTTGTAATATGGGTTTTATTTAAAAATAAATAAACCATACCATATTTTAAACCAATTCTTTTTAATGTTTTAAAGTAATCCATATGTGTGATTTGGATATTTTAAAATGTCTTAATTTATGGTTTGGTTTGGTGGGTTTATAATATGATAACATATCAAAACAAGTGTTGCATGGAAGCGTAGTCCCTGCCAGATTAGACGCAGAGTAAACGCGTGGGTAGCAAGTTGCAGTATACGTGGTAGTCCTGAATTAGTTTTATTTGAAATTTATAAAAAATTATTAATGTTTCGTACATAACCAATGCAACCCAACAATTACGGAGTGGCGTGTAGGCAAAGTCACTGGTTCATTTTATTTAACAGTTATGTCATATACAGTTTGCAGTGAGCAATTCCATCATATACATGAGACTGAGTAATTTATAGAATATTATAACATTGTATGAAGATTTTGATGTCGAGGGTGTTCAATGATATATTATTTGCACCAAACAGTTCCGTGATATACATTTAATGATTCCTTCATATACATGAGACAATGATTTATAGAATATTATAACATTGTATGAACTGAGTTTCCCTGAGGGGAAACCAGCTCAGCCACCCGAATTGCTTCATAACTGAAGTGTAGACTGTTACTAACGCCAAAAGAGTTATGTGGTCTACAAATAGCACACAGAAATACCCGATATACAAATTGACAAGCAGTTTTGTAGACTAGCTGAATTTTTTTATCGTGGGTTCGCGGGCTGAAAATTGGGCTTCTGTTGTTCCATGGCCTACAAAAATAAAATATGTGCTTTGATGAAGTGGATATATAGAGCATGCATGGAAGCTTCATCCCAGGTTGTCGAGGTTGCGGGCTGAAAATTGTGCTTGTGTTGTTCTGTTGCCTAAAAATAGCATCGAGATTTCCGAGATATACAAATTGAGAACCTATTTTGCGGACTATTTGAAATTTATGGATCGCAGGTTGTCGGACTGGTAGGTTGCAAATTGGGAATTGGTTGTTCTGTGGTCTACAAATAGCACCTAGATTTCCGCGATATACATATTGACAGTCAGACTTTCGAATTACCTGAAGTTGAAGTCGCTCGTGTCGAATAAGCAAATTGAAATAATAAACTGAATAACTTATTTTTGTATCGATAAAATAATTTATAATTAAATAAAGCAATTTTATCATTCCCAGAATTAGTTTTCCTTTTTACATATGCTGGTGGACAAAAAAAGAAAAAAAAATAGTACTGATGTCTATTACATAAGCTGGTGAACATAAGCATGAAAAAAATTGTGTTGTGGAATTAGGCAGGTTATCGGGTTGTGGACCTTAAATGCGGGTTTTTGTTGTTCCTTGTGCTACAAATAGCAGGTAGAGTTCTGCGATATACATATTGACAATCAGACTTGCATAGTATTTGAATTTGGAGAGGCTTGTGTCAAATAAACAAATTGAAATAATAAACTCAATAACTTATTTTAATATCAATAAATTCGTCTATAATTAATTAAAACAAGTTTAGAATTTCCAAATTAGGTTTGCTTTTTACATATTCTGGTGGACAAAGAAATGAAAAAAACATAGTACTGATGTCTATTAAATAGGCTGGTTAATTTATAGAATATTATAACATTGTATGAAGATTTTGATGTCGAGGGTGTTCGATGATATATTATTTGCACCAAACAGTTCCATGATATACATTTAATGATTCCTTCATATACATGAGACAATGATTTATAGAATATTATAACATTGTATGAACTGAGTTGCCCTGAGGGGAAACCAGCTCAGCCACCCGAATTGCTTCATAACTGAAGTGTAGACTGTTACTAACGCCAAAAGAGTTATGTGGTCTACAAATAGCACCCAGAAATACCCGATATACAAATTGACAAGCAGCTTTGTAGACTAGCTGAATTTTTTTATCGTGGGTTCGCGGGCTGAAAATCGGGCTTCTGTTGTTCCATGGCCTACAAAAATAAAATATGTGATTTGATGAAGTGGATATATAGAGCATGCACGGAATCTTCATCCCAGGTTGTCGAGGTTGCGGGCTGAAAATTGTGCTTGTGTTGTTCTGTTGCCTAAAAATAGCATCGAGAGTTCTGAGATATACAAATTGAGAAGCTATTTTGCAGACTATTTGAAATTTATGGATCGCAGGTTGTCGGACTGGTAGGTTGCAAATTGGGAATCAGTTGTTCTGTGGTCTACAAATAGCACCTAGAGTTCCGTGATATACATATTGACAGTCAGACTTTCGGATTACCTGAAGTTGAAGTCGCTCGTGTCGAATAAGCAAATTGAAATAATAAACTGAATAACTTATTTTTGTATCGATAAAATAATTTATAATTAAATAAAGCAATTTTAGCATTCCCAGAATTAGTTTTCCTTTTTACATATGCTGGTGGACAAAAAAAGAAAAAAAAATAGTATTGGCGTCTGTTACATAAGCTGGTGAACATAAGCATGAAAAAAATTGTGTTGTGGAATTAGGCAGGTTATCAGGTTGTGGACCTTAAATGCGGGTTTTTGTTGTTCCTTGTGCTACAAATAGCAGGTAGAGTTCTGCGATATACATATTGACAATCGGACTTGCAGAGTATTTGAATTTGGAGAGGCTTGTGTCGAATAAGCAGATTGAAATAATAAACTCAATAACTTATTTTAATATCAATAAATTCGTCTATAATTAATTAAAACAACTTTAGAATTTCCAAATTAGTTTTGTTTTTTACATATTCTGGTGGACAAAGAAATGAAAAAAACATAGTACTGATGTCTGTTAAATAGGCTGGTTAACATAAGCATGAAAAAAAAAACATTCCCGAATTAGTTTCTTTAAGAGAACGGGTTCTTGAGTTGACCAATTTTTGGATTGTGGGTCTGTGTCCTACAAATAGCACCGATAGTTCCTCGATATACAAATTGACAATTAGAGTTGCGGACTATTTGAATTTTAAGGGGCTTGTGTTCAAAAAATTTAGCATTCACGAATTAGTTTTCTTTACATAGGCATACAGGGAGGTCGACAAAAGGACCAAATAGATAGCATTCACGAATTAGTTTTCTTTAAAACAGGCACTCATCGACACAAGAAACTAAAATCTTTGAAATCATAGGTTCGTGGAGACCATAAACTATACATAGAAAATACGTAACTTTGTGTACATACTCTATGAAATTTTACGAACACATAAAAGTCGGAAAAAAACTAGCATTCCCGAATTAGAGCATGGAGGGAACCCATCGAAACTTGTCTAGTTTTTGGTTCGCGGGTTCTCAGGCTGGGGACCTGAAAATAGAGATTTTTTTGTTCCATGTCCTGCTGCCAACGTCTGTTACAAAGGGTGGTGGAAAAAAGGACCAAATAAATAGCATTCCCGAATTAGTTTTCTTTAAAACAGGGCTAGTGGATACAAGAAATTGAAATGTATCAAATTATAGGTTCCTGGAGAGCATAAATTACACATACCAAATATGCAATTTTTTAAATACCACCCACAATTCGGCGATATACAAATTGAGAAGCGGATTTGCGAACTATTTAAATTTTAAGGGCTTTTGTGGCAAAAGTATGAAGCATAGGTGGTAAAGATCCAACAAATGACATATTGTCTAGACATTTGAGTACAGAAAAAGTAGCGAACACAATTTCATGATATTTATATAAAAAATAAAGAAACCTTTTAGATATTCTTGGAAATTTAAAGAGAAGTATATATATATATATATATATATATATATATATATATATATATATATATGAAAGATGATATCTCAAATTTGAGTCAGTGATTTATTTCATACTTTATTTTGAAAATAACCAGACCGGAGAAAAGATGCATAGGACAAAAAGAGAATTGAGATAAATTAAACAGAATGTCTTCGCATTCAGCATGGCTGAAGATACAAATCTAGGAACACGTAAATATATAAGCAAACAAAAGAATAGTTTTATTTGGAGTATATGAAAAAATTAATAGTTTGTTACATATCCCTGGAAATGTAAATGTGTTTGTCATGTAGACTGGGATTGGGGCTCCCACGGACCATAACAGAAATATGTACAACACATAGGACTGTGGAAAGGAGTTGGACACGGTCGAATGTAATACCTTAAAAGTAGAAATGGCAAGATTATTTTTTGGCTATACATTTCGACTCAGAGAAGTTGGAATAATTGAATTGACAAAGAAATGACTATGCATTTCCCTGTTGGATTTGGGCAATGACCCACTTCAAGTTCTCTTCAATATAGTTTCTCAAAGGGGCGACGTTGATGTCATTGTGGATTTGAATGTTGAAAACTTCATTTTCTAATTCACTTAGATCAATTGAAAGTTTTCACAGAGTTTCATCGATGTTTGCATTCGGTACCGAATACCGGACTAGCTAGTTGTGCACCTCTTGCTCATGATATTCAATAATGTTGTAAAAATTTTCTAAAGACAAGGCTTTCAAATTATCAACTTGTTTATCGAAAGCTTGCTTGGTTGACGCTAGCGAGTTGAGGATTAAGCTGGGGTCCTGGAAGCCATTTTTGTTTCCTACTAAGTCTATTTTGGTGAGCTTTGTCAATAATGTTTCTTTCTTTGATATTGCTTGCTCACATGACTAGATGATGACATATAGATTTTTCACTTTCTCTTTCCATCATGCTTCTAGTTGAGTGAGTCGTTTATTGGAAGGGAGATCATGTTGTCTTCTTCTGGTCTCTTCCATGTTGTTGACATGAAAGGAAAAAGGGATGACCGTGTGCACATAGAAACTTTCTTCATTTTTTAAATCCGTCTGCAAACGTATAAGAACGTTATGTGCCCTGCTTCCCAGGGAATCCATATTCTGTGATGTTTCCCAGGCCTTCATAATCAGTTCCATTCTTTTGTTGATATTTTTCTTGACATATCTTCTACAGTATGCAAGGAAGCTGGAGGACCCTTTTAGATTTGTTGCAGGAGTGCACGTAGTAGCAGGCATTGTTATTAGCAAAGAACTGTGAAGCAATGGCATAGGAAACAAAGCTTCCTCTAATTCCTTAATGTGGTTCTTTAGTCTGGAATTTTCAGCTTCAATGAGTCCAACGGAACCATGAAGAGAATCTCCGGTTTCCATGTGAAGTTGAGATATTTTGGACGCCTGCATATTGGCAAGGTCAAGTTCTGAACGATGTATTCTTTGCTTATTATTTATATCTTTTTTTTTCAATGATTAATTTTTTTGATTCAGATTCAAAAACAACATTCTGGAATACAAAGGATTCATCTTCGTAAAAAAATAGGGTATCAACCATGTCCATTGAGAAGGTAGGTTGAATTTCGTCTGCGGGATGATCTAGGTTGGAGAATATGCTTTCCAAATCAGCATCAAGATCCATGTTTTCACTGTAAGTTTCAGGCTGCTCCGCCTTCCCTGCAATTCTTTTTCCCTTCTTTTGCACAGGAAGGTCGTGAGGAAGATGTTCACTATATTTATACAAAACTGTTGTAGAGATGGTGCCAATACTTTGTCGAAACGTTGATTTCCTCTAGATGCTGCTTGAAATGAAGAACTGGAGGGGGAAATATAATCCCCCAGAAACATTGCTTACATACGTGCGAATGGAAAATATCCTCATTAATGACAATATCTATGTGTGTTGTATGATGACCTGTTAGAAGTCAAGCTTAATTATTGCATACTTAGAAGTGAAAAGATGGCAGTTACGGCAAAGAACATTTAAGGAGTGAAGGTTTCATGAATGAACTAAGGTGGCAGCGTGCAAATGACATTCCATGGTATTTCAAATTAAGACTTGGAAGAGATTGGAGGTTTCCGGAAGCAAGCAAGCTGGCGGCATGCGAATGACATTCCATGGCGTTTGAAATTAAGACTGGGAAGGGATAAGAAAAACCTTCGCATAAATTGCATTGATGGCAGAACTTCTCGAGCCTTGTGAGAATCAATGACATCTTAGATGGTGCCTGCATGATAACTTGTTACTATTAAATATTTAGAAAGAAGATATATATATATATATATATATATATATATATATATATATAAACACTATTTCTTATTATGCAGATATGCGAAGGTGACAGGCATGAGGAAGAGCAAGCAAGGAAGGAATGGCCAAGTGTGAAAAAGCATAATGAAACTGATGAGTTTTCAATGATGAGGCTACATGAGTTGGAATTTCTCAGCGAAGCAATGTACGGATGTCATTCCATACTTTGCCACTTTCGGGATGGCGGGTTCTCAGACGGGTGGGCTCAAAAAAATGCCTCTATTGTTTGGTGTTCTACAAATAGCACATACAGTTCCGCGATATACAAATAGGCAAGGGGACTTGCGAGTTGGCTTATATTTTATAGACCATTGACAGTTTCTGGATCGCGGGTTCTCGGGTTGGCGGGGTAAAAAATGGGGCTCTGCTGCTAGGTTACTTACAAATAACTTATGACAATAATTTGACAAGAGGGTTTTCATTTTGGTCGGCTCAACATTCTACTCTAGGGCTGGCGGGATCCCAGAAATGAGAAATACATATCAAATATGCACAAATCCCTTATTCCATACTTAGCCACTTATTTGGATCACAGACTTGGCTTCGTCCGACTCCTATTGCATATTTCATAATTCATGTGTAACACCAACTCCGTGGTTACCAGATTGGTGTGTGTAGAAACAAGTAAAAATTAGATATGTACCTTTATTAAGTATCGACATCATATTTTATACACCATGTACCCATATCGCATTCCATACTTGCAGTTTCTCAGGTGGGAGGGGTCAAAAAAAGCCTTCTATTGTTCTGTGTTCTACAAATAGCACATGCAGTTCCAAGATATACAATTTGACAGGCAGACTTATGCGGTGGCTGAGATTTTAGACGCCATTATTTGGATCCCGCACTTGCGAGCTGCAAAATATGCCTCTAATGTTTCATGTTCTGCGAATAACCGTTATGGTTGGGCGATATAGAAATTCACAAGTAGACTTGCAGGGTGCACAGCCCAACATTGCATATGTTGGATGGCGGATGTGCAGGGTAGTTTCCTCTACGCGCAAAACAAAAAAAACCAAAAAACACATAGCTGCAAATAAGTTTGACAAGCAGAGAAAAAGTAAACGAAAAATTGTTTACTGTGGAACACGAGCAGGAAAATGGTGCACCTTTGCATGGTTTGGTCTACATGTGTGGGTAGGAGTTCTTTGCGTCCTCTACTTTTCCTGTTTGTTTCTATGAACAAAAGTACAAAGAGAAATGGATATGAACATAAGTAACATAGTTACCAACTTAATGAGAACTCTCCAAAGCTCTCGTTTTTTGGGGGGTCCAATTTTTTACCTTGTTTTTAAAAATGGTGCTACCTGTAGCACCCCCTCTCCATTTTTAGATGATTTTTGATATTTTCAATTTTTCAATCCCCAATGTTTCCGCATTGTCTTTTTAAATGCTCATTTTTCATTTATTTTCAATTCTCTCTCTCTCTTTCTCTCTCTCTCTCTCTCTCTCTATATATATATATATATATATATATATATATATATATATATATATATATATATATATATATATATATTATTCAACTCTGTTTTTTGTCTTTTCTTCATGATTCTTTCAATCTTAAAAATGTTTTTTACCATTTACTTTTTCGAAGTTACGATTTTTCATAGAATTTTGTCTCCTTAATTAATTTATTGTTCCATACTTTTTAAATATA